>BQNB010068584.1:0-33797 GCA_026074375.1 Tanacetum coccineum | reverse complement strand
CCTTTGGTATTCTAGGAACTCTCCATTTGAATTAGTTGCTTATACTGATAGTGACTATGCTGGAGCAACTCAAGATAGGAGGTCAACAACTGGAGGCTGTCAGTTTTTTATGAAACAGGTTAATATCTTGGCAGTGCAAGAAGCAAACTGTGGTTGCCACCTCTACAACTAAAGCTGAATATGTGGAAGCTGAATATGTGGCTGCTGCTAGCTATTGTGGACAAGTACTCTGGATACCAAACCAACTGCTGGACTATGGGTATAATTTCATGAATACTATGATTCACATTGACAATAACAGTACTCTTTGCATAATTGAAAATCCTGTTCAACATTCTAAAACAATACATATTGAGATTAGGCATCATTTTATAAGAGACTGCAATGCTAAGAAGTTAATTCAAATGGTCAAGATTGATACTGAACATAATGTTGCAGACCTCCTTACAAAAGGTTTCAGTTCTTAGTTCTTAGTTTCAAGTATTGGAATGCTTAATCCTTAAATGTCTAAATCTCTTTGTTTTTGTAAAGTTTTTTAAAGGATTAGTACTGTTAGTTTTGTCTATTAGTACTGCTAAGTATAATTAGTACTACTAGTTATATTGAAGCATGATTTAAGGGGAGGTTATTTGAGTTAGTACTGTTGTGTCATGTGGATTGAAATTGTTTTGAGAGGAAATTGCTAGAAGCATGGATGTTCTTTAAGTGTTAGTTACACACCACACAACAAATGGTCATCAGTTCACCATGTTTAACAGACATAAGAACTGACTAGTCCATGAGCAAACAAATTTTGGTAAAGACTCCTCAAATCCATTTATGGTTGACAATTTACCAAAAATTGTATGGTTCTTAACTCACCTTACTTCACAGTAAAGAGTTGGCTAGTCCATGATCAAACAATTCTTGGTAAAGACAAATTAAATCTGTTGATAGCTGATAGTTTGCTAAAAACTATATGGTTATCAATGCACCATGTTATTGCAATGAAGCATTGGCTAGTCCAAAGCAAACGGCTCTTGGTAAATACAAATCAAATCCGTTGATGGCTGGTAGTTTGCCAAAAACTATATCTTTTATGCTACATGTGTGAGGAAAAAGAATAGAGAGAAATGGTAAGTTTAAAAATAGAAAGAGAGAAAGTGAGAGTCAAATTTTGATGGTAAGAATGCTTGTTGGCACAACAATGGAGTTTATACTGCTTGGCATACACTTAATACTGCTAGTATTAAGTTAGTACTGCTAGACAAACATTTTTACTGATGGGAGAAGTTAATATTGTTAGGCTTAAGTTAGTACTGCTAGACCAAACTTAGTACTGTTAAGTGTCCGTTGGTACTGTTTGACGCATAACATAATTTTCTTATTTTAATATAGCCGTTGAGATATTTCCGCCAACATTATAGGCTATAGGGTTTGACTAATTGGACTTTCATGATATTTCTATAAATTAGCAAGATTTCTTCACGATAAGATCAAATTACTTTCAGTCGGTCAAATTACAACCTTAAGTACTCTGCATATAAACTCAATTCACTTTACCAAGTTTTCATTCTTACACAATCGAACTCATCCCATTTGTTTATTCAATCTTTTCATTATCACATGGCTAATTTAGAGTTAAACGATAAGCATAATATGGTGGCCTATCTAGAGAAGTTTGAAGGAAGCGAAGGATTTCATAATATTATTGATTTTCTGAATCAAAGTCATATCAAGTATGCTCTCACCAAGAATCCAACAATATATGTCTCTTTTATCAAGCAGTTTTGGAGAACAGCTACGGCTAATACAAGAACTGATGAAAAGGTAGATATCACTGCTACTGTAGATGGATATGTCAAGACTATTACTGAAGCTTCCTTAAGAAGACATCTGAAGTTGGAAGACAATGAAGGTGAAACTTCTCTCCCAAACTCAGAGATATTTGAGCAACTGGCTCTCATGGGGTATGTTACATATTCAGATAAGCTTACTTTTCAGGAGGGAAATTTCTCACCTCAGTGGAGGTTTCTCATTCATACTATTTTACATTGTTTGAGCCCTCATGGGAACAGTTTACCAGCAATGTTGCAACTGTAATCATATGCTTAGCCACAAATAAGACTTATAACTTCTCTAAGATGATTTTTAATGCTATGGTCAAGAATGTTGAGAGCCCTCATAAGTTTTTGATGTACCCTAGGTTCATTCAAATCTTCTTAGATATGTAAAAAAAACATCTTCAACCTCACATCAGAACCTATGATGCTCATTTACTTACCAACAAAGTCTTTCGTAACATGAAGAGGTTGTCAAAGGGTTATACAAGAGTAGAAGTGCCCTTATTTTCTTCTATGCTCAATGCACCTTCTAATTCTCCATCCCGAATCACATCTACACTAGAACCTTCACCTCATCATATATCACCCATAGCTCCATCTACTTCTCAACCATAACACTCTCAATCCTCACCTGCTACAGAGGAGCAAGTACCAACACCGCATGACTCACCTCTCCATAGTGTTCACTCACATGGAAGTGATGAGGGTAGACTGTAACAACATGAATTGACGGATTTGGTTACTAAGTTGTCTGACAGAATTGGAGTTTTGGAGAGAGACTTATAGCAGACAAAGAAAATTTATAGTATTGCTCTTACTAAATTGATTCTAAGAGTGAAGAAATTAGAGAAGCAAGTCAAGTCTGGTAAGGCAAGGAGAAGAGCTAGGATTGTACTCTCAGAAGATAAAGATATTGCAGATGATTCTTCCAAACAGGGGAGGAAGATCTCTGACATTGATGCTAATCCTACTATTTCTTTGATGCAAGATGAAGAAATGACATGGTTTCAAGAGGATTTAGAGGTTCAGGAGAAGCAAAGTCATGATACTAAAGTGTTGATTGAAAAAGGAGAACCTACAGAGATTGTAGAACACCAAGGTAGTGCTGAAAAAGGTGAAAGAGAAGTTAGTACTGTTGGTATACCAATTAGTACTGCTGATGTAACAATAAGTACTGCTACTGAAACTCCTGGTGTTAGTACTGCTCAAAGAATTATGTACAGCAGAAGGATTGCAGTGAAAAGGAAAGATAAAGGAAAAGCAATTCTGACAGAGCCTGAGCCTGAGAAGAAGACAAAGAAACAATTAGAGCTAGAAAGACTTAGGCATGAGGAAGCTGTAAGGTTGCAAGAACAGCTTGATGAAGAAGAAAGAGCAAAGATTGCAAGGGATGCTGAAATTGGAAGACAATTGCAAGAAGAAATTAATTTAGCAGGACTAGAAAAGGTTGTAGCTCAGGATGATCAAAATCAGGTTATTGATTGGAATGATCCTTCTGTTATAAGGTATCATGCACTGAAGTTAAGACCAAGATCTGTTGCTAAAGTAAGAAAGAATATGTGTGTATACTTGAAGAATCAGGGAGGATACAAGATGAAAGATTTCAAAGGAATGAGCTATGATGACATAAGACCTATATTTGAAAAGGTATAGGATTTTAATCATGCATTTGTACCTAAGGATTCTGACATTGAAAAGGAAGTCATGCAAAGGTCAGGATTTGATCTTCAACAAGAATCCAAGAAAGCTGAAGAGAGTTTGAAAAGAAAGACTTCAGAAGAAAGAATGGATGTCACAAAGAAGCAGAAGACATATAAGGATGATCAAAAGGAAGAGGACATCATCAAGTATATGGAAATTGTTCCGGTTGAAGAAATAGCAATTGTTGCTATTCCATTGGCCTCAAAACCACCAATGATTGTTGATGTAGAAATCATTAGTGAAGGAAAAGTCAGTTCTTATCACATTATAAGAGCTGATGGAAGCTCAAAAAGATATACTACATTGACTCTTTTGCTTCAAGATATTGATAGAGAAGATTTAGAGATTCTCTAGAAGATAGTTAAAGGAAAATACAGAGATGCAAGTCCTGATGAAACTTATAAAAGAGTTTTATGGGGAGATCTTAATGTAATGATTGAACCAGATATGGAAAGTGAAGTATGGAAGATGCTAGAGAATTATGATGTCACAGCATGGATGCTATATTCTTCATGTGGAGTGCATTTGGTAAAATTTGAGAATTTACATATTTTCTTACTGGTAAAGAAGACTTATCCACTTACACATGCAACAATTACCAAGATGCTAGACAGAAAACTACAAGCTTATTATAAAAATGAAATGTGTTATCAACTTCTCAAGCTTATGCTAAAACAACAACAGAAGAAATGAAGTGTTTGAAAGAATCATCAGCAGAAGAAGACTTGAAGATTTAATTCAGAAGAAACTTAAGATTTGAGGATAAATCACAAGTTTAGGGGAGGATTGTTAGGAATAAATCTTCATAAGAGATTAATACTGTTAGAGTATAACTAACAGTACTAACTGAGTTACTACTGCCAGTACTAAACTTAGTACTGCTAGTGTTAGTTTGAATTGCTAGAGGAAAAGTTAATACTGCTAAAGTTTTAGTACTGCTGCATGAAGTTTACTTGAAGAAAAAGACTTATGAGAAGATATTTATGGATGTAATCTTAGTATATATCTTATAAAGTTAGAAAGATATGTATATGCTTAAGTTTGTAAAAGATATTCTAAGATTTGTAGTTATCTTGTAAAGGACTCCTTGTGTGTACAAAAGGAGATCCTAGGTTAAGGTTTTAGATATCCCTTTAATACGATTCAGAGAATAGTTTTGCATGCTTCAAGGTTGTAAACCCTAGTACTAAGTCAGAGTACTCGTATTATTATTCTAATAATATTGAAGCGTTTTGGTTATATTCATTGTGTTCACTCTACTACATCATTGTCATTGTTACTGTTTCATTGATAATACTTCTAGAGTATTAAAGTGTACATTCCGCATACACTTTAATATAAATACAAAGTCTTTAAAATTGTTATTTTGGATTTATCCAAGATAACATATTCTTTACAAGGTAAAGAAACGATCAAGGTTTGGGATCAACACCAATGTTCCAGAAATGGCAACAAAACCACGCATACACATCCGTAACGACGGAATAGACACACATGATTGCTTACTCCTTAACTCGAACAAGCTAAAGGTATAATATCTAAGGGCGAACCTCACATTTTTAGGGGTGGAATTTGAGGCTTTTTGTGCTAGCAATATAAATTCCTATCCATGAGACGCCATTAATACTCGGTTTTCGTCGGTATGTGTCATAAAAAATTTAAATTTGGGTAAAAATTACCTCTTATGCTATGTTTTGATATATTACCCATTGTTTCAAGGACAAAGCAAATGACAAATGAAAGAATAGTTTCTAAGGCTTATTTTCCCCCTACACTTAAGTTGAACATTGTTCCCAATGTTCTATAAAGGTACCCGTAAAAACGAATTAAAGGGAAAAGAAAATAAGGAAAAAAACTACTACTCCCCTAGTTTGCTCAATAATAGAGAAGAAACATGCGATAACTGGTTAAATCGTCCTCCAAGAATCATCCAATGAAACTTCCTAAGAACTTCCAAGCTTGTTCTCATCAAATATAACTTGTAATTAAAGACAAAGACAACTATACCAAGCATAAAATGTGCGATATAATAATATACAATTATGAAATTAGGGTTTGACTCAATAAAGCAGTAAAGATAGGATGAGAGCATTGTCAAACTCATTAGTTTTGCAGGTTTATAACAGAAGGTTACATATTTTAAATGTTATGCGAGTTTTATTTTCAAAAATAATTAAAAACTTTAAGTTTTCTGGACCTGGGCGTTTGACGTCGTCAAGAAAATTTTGACGCCGTCACAGGTGTCGTGGTGACGGCGTCGCATGTAAATCGTGACGCCGTCTCTACGTTTTGTGAAAACAAAATTTTTTTTGATGAAAAATTTCCTGCACTTGATTTCATAAGTTAGATCCTGTACAAATAGTTGCATAAAACCTGAGATTTGGCAATTCAATCGTATGACTCGAAACTGACGCGAATTAATCCAAATAATTTATTTAACATGTTTGAACTTGGTTCTTAAAACCAGATAATTTCCCCTACACTTATTATTTGCAAAATACCTTTGATTGAAATTAAGACGAGGTTAAAAACAAAGCAAAGCATGATTACAAGATAGAGTTCGAACATGATAGAATAAACTGAAAAGAATAAAACACAAGACACTCCTAATGTGCGGGAAAAGTAAATATTGGGTTGCCTCTCAAAAAATGCTTTTCTATATTTTACGAGTCTTGTAGCTAGACTCGAAGTCACACGTCCTTACGTGACTTCTCCTTCATCATCCAATCCAGTTACATATTCAGGGCCTAATTCTAAAAATTCCTTGTAGAACCCTAACATCTTACTCATTACATAGTCAACTCCTCTTCTCTTGTCCTCCTCGTTCCTAAGGTAGACCGATTTTGTGTGTTCCTTTTCTAGGTTCGACAATGAGTTGTATTGTTCTATCTTATGAGGCATTTTATAGGAAACTTCATCGTTTTCATTAGTGAACCTAACTACTCCTTCGGGTAGGTCGTGAGTCATGTTGGATATTTCAATAAAAGGACTTCCTAGTACCACTTGTGACAACCTAGGGTCTATGATTGAGCTAATATCCTTGACAATCATGAAGTCTATAACATAGGTGAAGTTTCCTACGAAGACATGCATCCCTTTAATCATTCATGTGAAATTACTAATTCCTCCATTCGCATTATCCCTAGGGTTGAGTTTTCTCCTCATGATCCAATTATACATCATTCGGGTCATGATATTTAGAGGGGAGTTAAGGTCAATGTAGGATTTTTTGACATGTACATGCCCAATGTTACATGGTATCTTAAGGTTGAAGGGGCATCCTTCTGTGATGATGGGGTTTCGTAGAAATATTGAGGGGATCGGGCCACACATAAGGTACTTATGGTAGGTTAGCTCATCTCTAGTTAAAAATGTGTAAAAGTATTCTACCGCCGATCCTTCTGTTGTTGCCCCTTCACCTTCATTGGGACCCTCATTTTGATGTTCATCATCATCTCGTATGATCTCGATGAACATTACTTTTCCATCATCCTCTTTAGAGTAGAAAATTTTCGTATTGGAGGAATGGGGAACCAATCTGAGCAATTCAAGCATCAAATTTAGCTTTCGTACCTGTTCTATTTTTATGGAAGCTAATGGATCAGGTTGTAGGTGTGGGTTAGAGTTGATGTTTCCAGCCTTTTTCTTCTCGTCCTACGTCAGGCTTATTAAGATGGGATTCTTCAGGCTGCTTGGGGTGGATTATGATGGCGTTGATTGAGCTATGAATGTGGGTTGAGCATTTTGGATCTTCAGTTGGGTAAGAACGAGTAGACAAAACTAGGGTAGTACTTAGTTTTTGGGTTCTTGACCGTATCGCTAGGTAGTATGCCCGCTACTCGATCGGTGATGGCCTTCAACATTGTGTCAATTTTGTTGGTCATCTCGCTTTGCTGTTGATTGAAATCGGCTTCAAACTTGGATAGTCTAGCGTCTTGAGATGCCATGAAGTTGGACACCAATCCTTCAAGGTTTGATTGATTGTTAAAGCTTCAAGGATTGTTGTTTAAAGAATGGTTTGGGTTTGAACCATTGGATTGGAACCAGTTAGGTGGGTTTGAAAAATTATTTTGAGAGTTTTGAGGTTGTCTCCACCTAAGGTTCGAGTGACTTCTCCATGATGGATTGTAGGTGTCACCAAGATTGTTTTGCTCGGGCTTGAAGGTATACCACTTACTTCTCGCTTCGTCAGTACGCGAGGATGCATATTCAACAAAGGCTTGTTCGGGGTCTTTCATGCAATACTGAGTGTCGTGGGGACCACTACAAATCTTACATGAGGTAGTGATTTTGTTTACTTGGGTCAGTTGTATTAGAGCAAGATAAGCTTCCATCAAGCGTTGGACTTGAGTTTCGAGCTCGATTAGACGGCGGTCGGATGTACTCGGGACATCTTAAGGCAAAGCGATTGCCTTGAACGGTGTTGATCCGTTTTTAACAGATCTTACTTAGCTTGTTAAAGCTTAGTTGTATTGGATAGATCTAAGACGACTATAGTAGAAACTAAGATTAAGAATATCACAAACTATGCGGAATCTAGTTTGCAATACTAAGAAAAATAGTGAAACAGTAAAACAAGATCTTTACTAAACTTTTAATATATTGAATACTATTTTGAGTTACAAAATAGCTATGAATACTAACTATGATTGCTATGCAAACTATGAAAAACTGATATGAAAAACTAATATCTAGATCAATGCCTTAGGGTTCTTTTTATACACCAAGGAAACCCTAATAGGCTTACAAAACGCGTCAAGTGATCAATGCATATCTATTCCTAATTTATCTCATGCATATCACTTTAGCAGTACTAACTATATAACTAATAGTACTAACTATTATAACTAACAGTATTAATAAACTAACAGTACAAACACTTTGTACTGGCAGTACTAAATATAACACTACCAGTACTAATGACTTAGACTATTTTCTTTAATCTTCACCAGCAGTAGTTTCTTCAACCAGCAGTAGAAATTTAAGAAGCCTTTATTCCTAACAATCCTCCCCTAAACTTGATATTCATCTTGTTAATCATTAAGTTTCTTCAAATTAAACCATCTGTGCTGAGAGGATGCTTCTAAACATCTTACTGCCTTGGTCAGTATAACAACCTAAGATTTTTCATCAAATGCAAAACCTATTTTACTATTATCACAATTGTACGGGGAAATTTTTTGCTTTATTACATTACTTATATATCTCAGTATGTCATAACTAAAGTAGACAAGCTCACGCAACCTATCTATGGCCATCCTGTCTTCATATATGTCAAGCAAACATCACAATATGTCAAGTCAATATCATCATATCCTTATTACAAAGTACATTATTCCTATAATGTACTATTCGCAACGTTATATCTAAACGGGCTTTAAACCGTTATCATATATCTCTAAACCCTAATTCCATGAAGGGTTAATATCTAAAGTGAATGTATAAGCTACTAAAGCATATATACAAGTAATATAACATTTCAATTGAAATATAAACTCCTTCCAAGTCAAGTACAAGTTTTAAAAGCACAATGTACAATTCATTAAGCATGATCTCTAAAATAGCCATTTTACCTCTGTTATCATTCTAACTTCTTCACCATCACTTGTGTACAAGCTACTACACTTAATATACAATGTTTAAACCCTAATTATTCTATTCATAAACTTTCATACACATTTTTACTCTTAAAACCCTAATTCAAAACTCAGAAACCCTAAACCGAGCTAGTTTCTAAACCATGACCCGTTTCTTGATTATAAACCCAAACCAACACTCAAATAAGTTGTAATAACTTATTTTACAATCATGTCAATCCTATTACATCATTATTTCATCATTACTTCATTATATTATTTCAATTGTACGTAAAATGAATCCGAGAAACCCTAAATGAGCCCTAAATGATCATTCAAACCAACACAATAGAAGGTTTAGCCAAGCATGTTATAAGTGTAAAATTATAAAAAAAAACAATAATGAATCAAACAACACATAGACATATTGAATGATTAAGATAATCTTACTTGATTAAAACATGAATTGAAGAGAGTACAATAGGGTTTTGAGGCCCTAAAATCGTCCCTAACAACTGCTAAACGAACTAGGGTTCGTCCCTTTCTTTTACTCTAAAGTTACACACTCTTAAAACACTAATTACGGGTTTGTTATATATAGGAAAATCGCTTTAATCGTGATGCCGTCGTGACAAGAATATTCTAGATCTTGGGCTGGGTCGTGCGGGTTGACACCGTCGCGACATCTTGTGACGCTGTCGTGGTAGGATTTGTGACGGCGTCACGTGTAATCTATGACGCCGTCTCCAGCTTCTGAGGAGAAATTCTTAAGCAATGTTGGTGTAGGTCCATAGTCTTGGCACGTTTCTGTCTCCTTATGAGCCCATAGTCACGTTAGTATTTCCTTCCAAATGCCTTCCAAATGACTGAATGCATGAAAAGGAAAGGATTATAGCTACCTATTTTGGGCATAAACACATGATTTAAGGGGTTAAACGGCCCCAAAAAAGTGTATAAAATGACACCTCATCAATTATAAAAAAATGAAAACAAGATACCACGTATATTAATTCATTCATAAAAGAAAATAACAATCGTTTAACTCTTATTATTATCCAAATTACTAATAATTACATCAAGATTTTGACATGAGTACTACTCCAGCCGAGGAACTAATACATCGCAATAGCATGTTTTAATATGTCGTATTGAGTGGCATTGGTTTTCTCAATGGATCAGCTACGTTGTCATCTGTGTGAACTTTCTTAAAGACAATTTCACCTTCTTAAATTACTTCACGAATGTAGTGATATTTTCTTTGAAAATGTATGGCTCCCTTTAAGATTCTGGGATCACTAGCGATAGCTAATTGCGGGGGGGCCTATGGGGGGGGGAGTGGTTTGGGGGGGGGGGGGGTGGAATGGCTTCATTTATTGTCACATAGCATCTCATAGGACTTTTATTCAATGGTCATGACTCCTCCAGAGTCCATCATATACTTTCCTCATCCAGACTGCTTCCATTGATGCTTTAGCAGCATCAATGTACTCAGCTTCTGTAGAAGACATAACAGTAGTGCTTTGCTTGGCAGTCTTCTAGTGTACGGCTCCACCATTAAGTACGAACACATATACAGTTTGAGATTTTGTTGTAACACCCGCAAAAATCAGGAAACGCAGCGGAATGGCTAAATTTGGGTGCTACTTCTGGGCACAAAACACAAGTCCGGAAACGACATAAATTGGATCATGGACGTTTTTAAGAAAGTCATATTTCTATTTAATAAAAGATCGAGTTTTTGGCAACATGTTTCATTTTATTATGTATTAGAAAGAAAACATTGTCAAAAAGTTTGTCAATTAGTACTCAAGTTATTAAGCCTTCAAAAACCTAATATATTACCGCGCGCACTCGAATGCTTCCAATGCTTCACTAGCAAAAAATAATAACTGAAAATAACATGCAATATGTCAACAATAATGTTGGTGAATTCATAGGTTTAAGTAAAAGCGTGAGTATGAAATAATTTTAAGAAATATTTCTGAGAAAAGATAGCGTTACAACATTTAAAAGTGTTATTCGAAATTCATCCAAAATCAAGTAGTGATTTAGTAAATCAAGAAGTAATTAAAAAAAAGTGCCACATAGATCGAAGTTAATCGGTGGACTAAGTACGTATTCCGAAGTCCAAAATAAGTAAGGTAGACAAGAGAAACACATTCATCATGTCCCACACTTTGTATTATTGCACTAAGCTCATGACCTCGAAGCTGTATTCGTAATTATAAGGGAATTGCACCAGAGTTCGTAATTATAATGGATTTGCACCAGTAATCGTATTTGCACCAGTAATCGTAATTATAATGGATTTGCACCAGTAATCGTATTTGCACCAGTAATCGTAAGATTATATGGATTTGCACCAGTAATCGTTTTTGCACCATGTAATGTAATTATAATGGATTTGCACGTAATTGTGGGCTCTATAGGGCAATTGCATTTATGCAATAATCTGGATAGCATACATTTTGAAACACTTGTGTCCAAAGTAAAACAAGCAATGTAATTCACCCCGTAGAGTTTGTAAAACAATTAAGTGGTAAAAAGGGGGCTATGAACTCACAAAGTATTGAAAGGTAAATGTACTGTAGTAAAATATACAAGTTTGTAAACGAGCATGTATTCCCCTCGCGGGTTTATAAAACATTGAAAAGATTGAAATGCGAGACTATGAACTCACCTTGAGTTCTGATAATCCAAATATCGCAGATAAAGCGTCACGTAAAAGATCGAATGCAACCTAAATTATAATAGAGGTTCGTATAAAGTATCCGCAGTACTTGAATTTAATCTTATTAGTTGTTAATCGTACTATTCGTTCGGGCTATCTTTAATTTAAGGAGGTTATGAACATGACGATCGAGGAGTTACGGACACTTTTATATCGTATCCAAACAACTCGTCGATACGCCATCCGAAGAGGCCTCATTAAATTTAAGGCCGTATAAGTACTAAGCATGATAATTAACATCTACCATATACAATTCTATATAGCTCAATCACCAACTAATGGTTTTGGTAAAATTGTGTTTAATAAGTTAAAACGTTTATAATTACCGTTTTAGTAAAACTGGCGTAACTTTCGCGTTTTAAGCCCGATTCTCGCGTTTCTTATGCCCATCTTTTCGTATTAGGACGAGTTATCATAATTTGACATTTTCGATATTTTGACCCTCTGGTGAACAGTAACTTTTACTGTTCACATCAGACGTGACTTTTATTTAAATCGTATCTGTCGCCGTAAAACCCGTAAATGTCGTATTTTATTCGTTATAGCTCCGTTTTTAACGATTCTTTCGAGGACGTTCTCGTTTTTGAAAGTTCTATAATTTTATGAGGTTTACAAAAATATAACTTTCTGTCATGAATAGTAACTTTTATAAAAATAGTTTTATAAAAGTATTAATTGTCGTAAACTCGCGAAATTCATAACTCATTCGTTATTAATTGAAAAATTACGATTCTTATCATTTTGGAATCCTAAAAATATGTATTATTTGTTAAAAATATCAATACTTGCTGTTTATAATTTTTATAAAAATGTTTTTATAAAAATTCATTTACGACTCCGTTTATTAACGTATAACTCATTTTTAACGTAACTTTTTCGTTATTAATCCGTTTGACAAGTTTCTTACCTTTTCGGAATCGTCGTGAATTGTATTATCTTATAAAAATATATTACAAGTATACATATGTACGATTTTGGACAGAATGTTTACATTGCTTGGATAAGTCCATATTTAATCCTTGTTTCCATTATTTACCACTTTTGTATTTCACCACAATTCTTACAATTTATATATATGTATTATATCTTATATATATTATGTCCATAGTCCATAATTGTCCTTTTTGTCTAACCTTACAAGTCTAACATATTGCTTGTAAAACATAACTTTCATAATTTATCCATTTTACTATAAGTTCATATATAGTCATTTTTCATATAAACCATAAGTGTTCAAGTTTTCTCCTCTTGATATAACTTCATTTTAATGATCATATAACCTTAATATAAGCCCATAATTAATCTTAACTTGTCATATATATTTCTTTAACTTGAAACATATTAATAAACCATTAAAAACCCTAATTATCCCATAATCATGTTTATGTTTAACCAAGAGTGTAAATCACTTGTGTGACCATTTTAACATGATGTCATTAACATCATAAGGTATATAAAAGTGTACATTATGATGACAACAAATAAAAACTTCTTTTTACATGTTAATAATCCTAAATGGTGATTTAAGCTAAATAGAATAATCATATGCATGAAAATGAAAATTATAAGAACATAAAGAGTTCAAGTAAACCTTATGAGGTATGATGATGATGATAAGCTAGTGCTAAACCCTTGTTTAGCCACAAAACCAAAGCTTGCACAAATAAAAACCCTTGTTTTCTTAACAAAACCCTAGTCTTCCTTTTCTTGATTATAACTTGCAAATGGTGATTCAATGGTTGGAAACACCTTAGAATGACTTATAATAGATGTGTATAGAAGTGTATGGGTTGAATAAAAATTGCTATGGATTTGGTTTGGTGCTTGCTTCTTGCCGTGGCCTAGTATAGAGCAAAAGGGGATGTTTGTTTGATTTTTACTAAGTGTTAATGCATGTGTGAGTTATCTTTGCTAGTAATGCATGTATATAAGAAGTAAATCTAGTCAAGGGAACATGTCATGGTCATAGGAATGGTTCATGGTCATGGTCTTGGTCTTTAGGTCAAAGAAACAAAGTATGGTGTGGCATTAATGAAGCATGGTGTTCATTTGACCAACTTGGAAGAGTTTTCCTTATAACACTTGTATAAATGGCAAGAATTTCGGCAAACATTAGATATATATGATATATTTGAGTAAACTTTATGTATTGGGTATAAAAGTGGGTATTTGTTGGAGCGTAGTAAAGTTTTTGTGGTTCCGGGAGTGCCTAAACGCAATTTATCGCGAAACGTATACACTTTAAGTATCCGATAAAAATAAAATGAACAAAGTTAATAATTATCCTCAAAATAATTATATAACCCTTGCTTGATGTAAACATTTAATTGTTTGATGCTCGTTTACATTGAACGCTAATTTTTAGCTTACGCGATTTAAACTTAATTCATGAAATTACAAGCAAACGCGTACAACGCTAAAAATAAATAGTAGATTTATCGATGTCATCAATGACTTGAAAACACAGGGTGTTATACACGATAACTCACGCAAGTAGATAATCAGAATATAGAAGTGCGGTTAAGCCTATTTTAAGGAAACTGTATTAACCATAATTAATCTAATTAAAACGCATGTTTGTTTATTAGTGCAATGATTGACTTATCTCGGAGGGAATATCATTCCTAGATTTAGGCGGTACTTCTTCCTAAAACCTAGACACGCTAATTCTATCACAAATAAACGTACCCACATAAAGCAATCTTTTAATGATTATAATATATCTTAAGAAAACAATAATGGTGATCTTATCGAATCCTAGCTCAACGAGACTTTACTAACTTACTGCTTAACGACACCTTACATACTAGTAGTCCACTATCTAAGTCCTTACCAAGAGAATCAGAACATCATTTGTTGATCCCAGGTCACTTGCTAGTCCAACTTGTTCAATAAACCAATGGTAAAGATATGTCATTATTTATGATCCTATGATTCTAGTAATGTAAGTCGCTATATGGAGAGCTATCCCGATTAATCTAGTCTACTCGGTTGGCACAACTAGATCCAGTTAACTGATAGGTCGCATACAAAAGCACGTAAACGAGTATAAATTGATAAACATAATCAACAATCAACGATAAATTAAGCAATCAAAATAAACAAACCAAACATTAAATCTTCATAAACATGGCTAATACCTAAAGGTATTAGCCAATAACAATTGTATCGAATATAAACATAATAAACAAATCAACCAATGTAACCTAATAGAGTTAAACGAATGATACCAAAAATTGAACGATTATTAGAGTATAGATGATTACAAGGTGTTTCCTATGGAATTAAGCACGTTGCATTTATAGTGTTTGGAAAATTATCGATACACCGTATTGGTTGAGGTCAATACAACGTATTAAGGGTTTCTTGTAGTAGGGACCACGTTCAATATCTTCTAGAATCTTCAAATAGTTTATCTTGGATACGACGTAAGAGTCTTCTGGATACGGCGTATTGCTCTTTAATTCTTCGTGGTTTCTAGTGAAGTGCAGGCACAGATACGCCGTATCTTCCTTGATGGATACGACATATAGGTTGTCAGAACAGTATCTTGAGATTTCTTTGTTTAAGCTCCAAAATGCCTTCCTTTTAGCATAACTTCACCAATTACTCCATAATTACTGCAAATATAAAATATAAACATTAAGTACCAATTCATGCAATAATTATATAAAATGGGTAAAAAATATGGGATAAATGATGTTATAAAAGTGGCGTTATTTGATGTCATCAAATATCCCCCCACGTTAATCCTACTTGTCCTCAAGTAGACTTTAGAAAACTTATGAAAATGTATCCCAATCGTAGTTAAGGATTTTCCTTTAAGCAATTAGTCGTTCAATTACTAGTATACAACCAAACACCTCACGAAATAATAAGATAAAATCACTCAACTAATCTATGTGGTAACATGTAACTAATTCGCTCAATTGCTCGGTCATGACGAGTATTCTATCATAAGCTTGGCAAGGATATACATCTTCGCCACTAAAGCTAAGGAGTGATAAGTCTACAAAGGTAAATTGGGTTTAAAAGGTTCAAGGGTTTGATCACTCTTTTTAATTTCTATCGATACCAATATTCCGTAAAAGGCGACAAAATAAAATATACACATCCATAACGATGGAATAGACACACATGGTTGCATTCATTCCTTAACTCGAATAAGCTAAAGAATAGGACTAGTAGTCTTCACCAAAAGTCATAAACCAGCAAGGGAGACAAACCACATATACACATCCGTAACGACAGAATAGACATACATGATTGAATTCATTCCCCCACTCGAGTAAAACCAAGTGTTAGGACGAAGAGTGATATAGGGTAGGGATCTTCTAATTCTTCACCAATAGTAATAAACCAACAAGGCGGACAAAATCACACATACATGACCGTAACGACGGAATAGACATATGTGATTGCTCGCATCCTCATTCGAGTAAGACCAAAGGATACGGATTAGGAAAGGGAAAATAA
Source organism: Tanacetum coccineum (assembly GCA_026074375.1). Classification (NCBI taxonomy): domain Eukaryota; kingdom Viridiplantae; phylum Streptophyta; class Magnoliopsida; order Asterales; family Asteraceae; genus Tanacetum; species Tanacetum coccineum. The sequence goes on along the minus strand of BQNB010068584.1, from coordinate 17,490 downwards.
TTGTTGTTAAATAAAAAGAACAAAACAAATAGAATAAGTCCAAACAAATAAGGTACAATGTTGCTAGTACTTTCCCGACCGTCCCTTGAAGAAGACACAAAATCAAAGATAATGCCTTTATCAATAGATTAACAAAAACAACCTTACTTGGCGTTCCCATAACGATCAACTCCTAATCATCCATAATTTACAACATTAGTGGTGATATCGACCACTTTTATACAAGAAATACATTGTTGGTTTATTTTGACCAACATACAACAATACTCTACAGAATCACTTTTTTGTATTTTTCATTTTTTTGATTTTTTTTTCAACATATAAACTATGAATTTAGATGTAATTTCACCATCTTCTCGATCACAATGATTCCAGATAATTTATCCATAATCCTCCATACTTCGGATGTAAAAAATAATTTGTAAAAGTAGTAAAACACACTGAAAATCTAGATTTAAAAATATACACTACTTTCACATTCCCATTGCATTGTGCAATTTTCCCGACCTAACCGTAGATAGAAAATTCACACACGTACGCAATTTCATTGTGCAATTTTCTGACCTAACCGTAGATAGAAAATTTTACATTACGACACAAGAAATACAATACTTTACACAAAAGCAACTAGCAACCAATTAAGGACTTGATCTAGTAGGGTAGGCTAAGGTGTAAAGGTGTAATGAAACAAATTTGATGTAAGAAAAGAATGGAATGGCTCAGCAGGTTTTTCTAGGGGTATCTTAATCTAAAAATGAGAGTAAACAAAAGGGTTTATACGGGGGTTAAATAACCAGTGTAGTTAGCTAATATCTCAACATGTATAGGCTTTTTGGGTGTAATCCTTGAAATTTACCAGTTTAGAAAATGTCACTCCATCTATTTAAAATAGTATTGTGGTCTCGAATAGATATACCAAGCTAAGTTCTAAAGTTTACAACATCACTGGCACACTCATATTTTTATGAAATTTGGGTAAACATTTGGAAATGGATAAGGCTAAATTCTTACAATATCTAACAAGGGTTATGTGTGTGGGTTATGTAACTAATAATTTCACAAAAGTATGCTTGAAATTTTTATAAATTTAGGCATAATTTATGCATTTTATTATGAAAATATAGACAAGTAAGCGTTCTAATTCTCCTCCCCACTTGAAGTAGACAACGACCTCGTTGTATAAATATAACATCAAGGACAAGAAATTAAACTAATTAGAATTAGAAACTCCCCTGGGATTTGCTTGGTATGATCCTCCATGTTGCGTTTATGAGCAAGATTGTGTGTTATAAATGCGGGTCTGAATTCCAGCATGACTACAACCCACAGAATTCTAGAATATAAATACTCTACCAAAGTCATCATTTTTGTTCAGTAAGGTCCTATGTTAGATATAGGAAAAACCAATGCAATTCTATCTCCAGTATTCGATGATTAGAAATCAAAAACAAAAATGAAAAACTGTATACGAAGTCGATACGCCGTATCCAAAAACCAGGATATGCCGTATTGAGACCTGTAAAAAGTATCTGAGGTACGGGTCAGATTGCCAAATACGCCGTATCATATTCATGAATACGCCATATAGATAATCTGACAATAATGTTTAAATGCAGAAAAATAAAGACTGGATAACATCCAGATAGTCAATACGCCGTATCCACTATCTCGGAAGACAGACTCGATAAACATTGAAAAATAACATTCTGGGTTATCTCCCGGCAAGCACTTTTATTTACATCAAAGTCTTTGAGTTAGACTTGTCTTATGTTATTCATTCCATCTCGTGTGCACTCACATGTCCACGTGTGAGCCATTCTTCAACCTTTTCATTCTTGATGTATTCTGATCCTAAATTCAAGACTTCTTTGTAGAATCCTTTCAGTTTTTGGTATGGGTGCGAAATACCTTTCAACTCATCATGTGTACTCACCTTTAGCAAAGGCCGCATCTTATTACATTGGGCATCAGTCAGGTGTTTAAACCCTGGGTGTGATCGTGCCATTTGGTAAGTCACACTATCGTTCCCTTTGTAAATGGTGATTATTCCATCAAATCGTCTTGCTTTGATATATGCATCTCTACAAAATGGTCTTCCAACAATGATATCACCCATTTATTTATAGCGGTAAGAATCCATATATTCTACAACTACAAAATCTATCATAACAGAAAAGTTTCCAACAAAAATAGGTAGGTCATAGAAGTGCCAACTACATTTCTCCCTTTATATTCAACCTTGTTTTTCATAATCGAATTATAAAAACTTTTAGACATCACATTAATAGACAAGAGAGGGAAGAAATTAGCATTAACATGTTCATAACCTATCATGCATGAAAACTGTAGATTATAAGCACAGTCGATATGGATTTTTCTATCAAAGTCACAATAACTAAGGTACTCATCTAATCCATCAACGATCTCATTATCACACCTAGTTTTGACTATATCCATCATGGGCTCATCAACAACCTCACCTTCCTTAATGGTGGGAACCAAATCATCAACTTGATGTCTCTTAAGCTCTAATGGTTCATTTAGATCATTTAGTTTAATATAGTCTCCATACAACGGGTCTAATGATCTATTCAAAATCAAAGCTTATCCTATTAGCCTAGCCTCTAAATCAAGTTCCATCCTTTCTCTTAAACTTAAAGCATAGACCCTCTTAATTATGTTGCTAGTAAGTTTATCACTTTTAAACTCAACTTTGTCATTCCTAACTTTTAAAGTTATTTTTCTTTTAAACACATCAATTTTAGCATGAACAGTAGACAAGAATGGTCTTCCTAAGATCAAAGGGGTCTTGATATCCTTGGGCATGTCAAGAACAATAAAGTCTACTGGGAAAACAAATTTATCAATCCCTACTAGAACATTTTCCGCTATACCTTTGGGATGTTTCATGGTTCTATCAGCTAATTCAACAATTAACTTAGTAGGAGCTAATTTACCTAACCCTAGATTGGTATAGGTCGAGAAGGGAATTACACTAATGCTAGCCCCTAACTCAGCTAAGGCCTTATTAAAACATAAATTATTAATGATACAAGGTAAAGTAAAACTCATTGGGTCTTTTTCCTTATTAGGTAAGGCGTCGTCAAGAAGTGTAGTTCTAATTAAATAGGTATCTAAGTCTTTCAGTCCATAAGATCCCTCCTCTTCATCATAACAATCATCATACAAATGGCTAGGAAAGGGAATAGTCGCTTTATCTGACACGAAAAATAGCTTACTGTTCTATGGTCCCGATACGACATATCGCCTGGGTCTAATACGACGTATCAGGGGTGTATCAGTTTCAACAGTAGTCAAGATCGACTTGACATGATCTCTCGGGTTTGTTTTAGTTGAGCTAGGTAAATTTCCAGATCCCCTTTCTTGCAGTACCTTGCTTATTTGCCCGATTTTAAATTCCAAAGCTTTGATCGAGGCTCGTTGATTTCTGATAGCAGCATCCGTGGAAGCTCAAATTTCCTTGATCAAGTTGGAGTTTTCTTCATGTCTTTTTGCAGATTCAGCCATAAATTTGCTCAGTGATTCTTCTATTGTTTGTCTTCGCTCTTGATACGAAGGGTTTCCATTGTTCCTTTGGTAGAATCCTAGAGTTGTTGCTCTATATTGTCCCCCTTCGTTGGAATGGTACAATGAATTAAGTGTAATATGCTTCTTCAAGTGTTTTTCCCTTTTCTTTAAGTGGATAATCCTTGGTGTAATGAGGTCTCTTGCATAATTCACACCCTATTTGAGCAGCATATACTTTTTCATTTACTTTCTTGATTTCCCTTCCAAGGTTATTAAGTTGAGCTTGAATAGCAGCTAATCCATCAGAAGTTTCAGTACTTCTACACCTTGTAGACATTCCATTGTGCCATTTTTTAGAATGATCATCCATGTCTTGGATGGCTTTCTTTGCATCAGCAACTTTCATAGATGGTATGACACCTTTAGAATCAAGAATCTTTCTAGTAGGTACATCCAATCCTTTGTAATATGAGATCACTTCCTGCATATTTGTTAAGTTATGTTGAGGACATCTCAATAAAAGCTCCTTGAATCATTCCCATGCTTGGTAAAGAGTTTCATCATGATCTTGTTGGAAGTTATTGATTTCCTCTATCTTTTTAGCAGTTCGGGCAGGTGGGCAGTATTTGCTCAAAAATTTCTCCTTAAGAGTTTCCCAAGTTTTGATTGAGCCAGCTGGTTCATTTCTTAGCCAACAATTTGCGGCTCCAGTAAGTGACATAGGGAAAACTCAAAGCATTACCTAATCTTGAGTTATGTTAGGTATATGGAATAGATCAACAATCTCGAGAACTTTCTGAATATGTTCATTGGAATCTTCATTATCCGATCCACTGAAAGTGTTATCACATAGTTCTTTAATAAATTGACCCTACAGCTCAAATAGGCTTTTTCATCGATCTTAGGCCTAGTAATTCTTGACCCATAGCCATATCGGGTCTTGGACATGTACTCCTCCATAGTTGGTTCTGTCATTGTTTATGTTTCCTCTTCTTCAAACTGATCTTCAAGATAAGAAATAAGGTTGAATTCCGGTGAACACAAATAGTCAGGACTTCGTGTCTTAGAGAGCTTCCTTGATGATTAGAACGCTTGTTTAGGGTTTTTGAAAGGTTAGACGAGATCTTTGTTCAAACTCCTTATCATGCACTACCTGAAACAGAGGATAAACAGTCAGTAGGATATGCTCGAGGAAAGAAAATACATAAAACTAAGCACGGAAATGAAATACGAAAATTTTAAAGACTGCTGCTATATCAGATTGTCGATACGCCGTATTCAATTGACTGAATACGCTGTATTGACTTTTTGAATGTAATACGCTGTATTGGCAGTGAAGGGTTGATACGCCTAATTCAACTGGTGAATACGCCGTATTGATTGTTCGACCAGAACAGTGTATAGAAAACAAAAATAAAACAGAAAAGTAAAACAAACACACAAACAAAATTATAAAAACTTTTAGGTGAAATGGATGATCTGACATTAAGACTCAAAAAATAACAAATTTTACACTAATTGAATTACACTAAATCTAGATTAATTAAAAGTTAGAATTAAAATACAAATAAAAATTAAAATTAAAGAACTTCATTCCCCGGCAGCGGCGCCAAAAACTTGATGTGTCCTTGTGCGTAGGTATTATTTATTATCAAGTTTTACATTTATGTTTTGCCGACTTTACCTAAAACAACACTAACGGGCAGTAGACCTGATCTGTTGTAGCTTTGTTGGTAAGCAGGGTGTTGATCACTAAGAGCAAGAGTGTTAATTCCTAAGTCTACCAGTATTTTAGTTATCTATGTTAGTTCTAATCTATCTAATCTATGTTAAACCTATGCTAAACCTAATTCTAACGGAGGGGGGTTTCAGTCTAAGAGACTGGCACAGGTTTTGGTGGTAACTTAAATCTATTTCAGGCATGATAACACTCGTAAGCAAATAATCAGAATATAGAAGAGCGATCAAGCCTATTTTAAGGAAACTATATTAACCATGATCAATCCAATTAAAACACGGGTTTGTTTATTGTGGAATGAATAAATTATCTTGAGGGGTATATATGTAACACCCCTATTTTTGATTGCGCATCGAATTTTACAATGGGTGTTACTAAATAGCATAATACACCAAGATAATAGAAAATGACCCAAATGAGACGTTTTACAAATATGTGTTCCATTATTTATCCAGAGAAAATGCATCGAATTTTACAATCGGTGTTACTAAATAGCATAATACACCAAGATAATAGAAAATGACCCAAATGAGACATTTTACAAATATGTGTTCCATTATTTATCCAGAGAAAATGCATTTAGGTCCCCATAGGAATCGTAACCACAACCATTACCACATTTGAAAGAAAATTGTTTTAATTTAAAGACATTGTTTTAAAACACATTAAGACATTGTTTTTGAAAGATAAGGAACACACAAGTAGTCTTTCACCAAATCATCACACACACGACACCTCCACGCCATCGTTGCCTTCATCCTTGGTTACCGGGGATAAAACATGTTTAAAACGTCAACAAAATTGTTGAGTAAAATTCATAGAATTTAAAATAATCAATAAGTAATAATCTTTGAACACATAATTAGTTCTCGAGAAAACATTGCAACGAATACAATGTATAACATCTATTCTCTTTCACGCAATACATATATCCTTTCATATGTTAATTTGCCCTAGAACAAGGTATTATTGGCTTATACCTACTACTTCTAAATACAAAATGTCTGTTTGACAGGGTGTTCACAAGGATTCAGACCCCGGACGGGGTTGTCAAACCCAATAGATCTATTTAATGCATTAGCGTTCACCTCGCAATTTAATTAACGGTTCATGAAATAAGGGACTTCGACAATAGCTACTTATGCGGAAACAATTCTCATAATCGGGTCCAACATACCATAAAATCATATACGATCAATTTATAAAACAAACATGTATCCCCTCGCGGGTTTATAAAATAATCAAAAGATTTAATAGCGAGGCTATGAACTCACCTTAAGCAAAAGAATCCAATTCAATCAAATCAACATGTGCAAATAACTTCACGTCTCAACCGCGACCTATATAATACATATATAGCGGTACGTGACTAAAAGTAAAATAATTCATATAATGCATACTTGTATATATATTTCTATAACTATTACGTATATACAATCATATACTACAATCTCCAAGTGCGACGCAAAACATTTTACTTTGACGCACCCACAAATGTAAAACAATTTCAGTTACGTTACGCTTCGTTTGCCATAAACTTTCTATTTTTAGAAAGTTGTCGAAAGTAAGGATAATATAATCTGAACTTCATATTTCATCATTAATTGACTAACATTATAAACCCTTTGCTCATTATAAACCATTTATAAAAGTATACACATGTTTGACTTTCAAAAGTCAAACTTCGTAGTTGACTTTTACACCAAAAATTTTTAAACTTCATTTAGCCGTAAAATCTTTGTTATTAAGAGTTACGCGACCCGTTTTATATCAAAACGTTCGTAAAACAAGCTCTATCATCTTATCAAGCTCAAAATAGATTTCAAAAATTTCTTGACACGCTACGGGGCGGTCAAACTTATTCAATGTAAAACCCTTTAAGATGACATTTGTTACTTAAACTAACTATTAAAATACGTTTAACTAGTCTATTTATTTATACTAAAACCATCGAACTTTAATTAATAATCAAACATACTTTTAATAATTTTCCACACTTGAATCCTATAGCACATAATATATAACACGCAATATCATCAAATTAACAACTTTGACAATGTAAATAGAACACTTACAACACTCTCGACGTAATAGAAATCAACACACAAACTTAGTTTGGGTCCCCCCCTTGTGGTTCGTGGTTCGAACACAACCCAACAACCAAAACTAAAGCTTTTTCAACAAAACCCACTTGCAAATAACATTAATCTAACCTTAATAAGTACCCTTTTGAGATCAAAACTTCAAGAACTTGTACTAAAATACTTATTGCATGTGTAATATTTTTAGTGGGATATGTAGGATTTGATGAGAGGATTAAGAAAATATAATTAGATCGTATTGCATGACGGAAAATCAACGGATTTTGGGTTGTTTATGTGGTGGCCAGTCATGGAGTGCAAGAGAGACAAAGGAGGATGAATTTTTTTGTAAAAGGAATAATGAGTGTGTATGTGTTGGTATATATAGAGGTATAGTTTGATCACTTGCCACATTTAGTCCCTCCATCCTTCATAGTCCTCCAAATTTAGTACAAAGTTATTTTCTTTTGTTTTATAGTCGGCCAAAATGCTCGGGTCACACAACAATCGTAATTATTTTTATTCCGTCCTACTAAATTTATTTTAAAACATTTAAAAAAAATTTAAATCACGTAAACCTCGATTCTTGACATACTTTTTACAAAAACACAAGGAAAAGCCATAAGATACAAAAATAAAATAATCACGTTCTTGGAGCAAAAATATAATTTTTTCTAACTTTCTCAGACGCTAAAAACAAATAGAAACTCAATCACGGCTTGTAATTTCCCAATAAATGGAAATTTTCACCAAACCTTATATAGCATAAACGACTAAAATCAATTATGTAGTAAAATAATTATCATAGCTCGGGATAAACGTTGACCTGAAACTCAGGTAGTTACATTCTCCCCTCCTTTAGGGAGCGTCGTCCCATGCTCAGGTTGACTTATCCGCTCTTCCTCGCTTCATCATTACTCATAAAGAGATAAGGGTACTTATCTCTGAACTAGGGGTGAGCATATCGGACCGTCGACCGGACCGGACCAGAAGACCGAACCGAAGGTATTTTAGTCTGGTCCGCAGTCCGGTGTTTTGGACCAATTCAGTCCTCGGTTCGGTCGGCCCGGTCCGGTCCGGTCCGACCAAAAACCTGAAGATTAAGCCGTGTAGGACCGGACCGGACCGAAGACCAACCCGGACCGGACCGTACCATTTCGGTTCGGTCCTCGGTCCGGCGTTTTGGGTACTTTCGGTCTCGGTCCAAGGTCGGTCTGGTCTGGTCCTTGGACCGTGCTCACCCTTACTCTGAACTGATCTTCACGTTCCTAAGTAAACTCCAGTCCTCTTCGTAAATTCCAGTGAACTTTAATGATAGGAATCCGACTTTGCTTAAGTCCCTTAACCTCTCGGTCTACGATTTCTACCGGCTCTTTAATAAAGTACAGCTTATCATCAAGTTGAATCTCGTCAAGTAGGATGAGAGATTTTCATTCGCTAAAAACTTTTTGAGATTGGAAACATGAAAGGTGCTATGAATCCCTTTTAATTCTTCGGATAATTCCAACGTATAAGCCACCGGACCTACTCTTGCTAAGATCTTGAATGGTCTGATGTAACGTGGACTCAGCTTTCCTCGCTTTCCAAAACGAATAACGCCCTTCCAAGGTGATACCTTGAGCAATACCATATCCCCGACTTCAGATTCCAATGGCTTAGATCTTCTATCAGCATAGCTTTTTTGGCGGCTACGAGCAGTCAACAAGCGGTTCTTAATTTGAATAATCTTTTCTGTCATTTTCCGAATTAATTCTGGACCGGTGAGTTGGCTATCTCCAACCTTACTTCAACAGACAGGCGATCTACATTTCCGTCCATACAAAGCCTCAAATGGCACGGCCTTAATACTTGCGTGGTAACTATTATTGTAAGAGAACTCGACTAACGACAGATGTTGATCCCAACTACTTCCAAAGTCAATCACACAGGCATGCAACATATCTTTGAGTGTTTGTATAGTCCTCTCGCTTTAGCCATCCATTTGAGAGTGGTAAGCGATACTCATATCCAAATTTGTCCCTAACGCCTTCTGAAGCGATCTCCAGAATCTAGACGTGAAATGGCTATCTCTATCCGAAATGATTGATATAGGAACACCATGTCTATATACAATCTCCTTCAAATAAAGTTATGTAAGTTTCTCCATAGTATCAGTCTTCTTCGTCGGTAGGAAATGAGCTGATTTGGTCAATCAATCAACAATGACCCATATCATATCATAACCACTCGGCGTTCTAGGCAGTCCACTAACAAAATCCATAGTGATCCCTTCCCATTTCCAAACAGGAATCTCAGGTTGTTGCAGCAACCCAAACGGTTTCTCACGCTTAGCTTTAACCTTCGCACAAGTCAAACACTTGCTAACATACATGGTAATATCAACTTTCATATTCGGCCACTAATACAATAGCTTCAAATCTTGATACATCTTGTCTGATCCCGGATGGATAGAGTACTTGGACTTATGTGACTCGTGCATAATCAAATCAACCAAACATGATTTCTAAAACAATGCGTTCCATCGGGGCAAAACTCGAATATTTGCTTAATCATTCTTCCCAAATTTCTGGCCTTCACATTCTTCTTCTTCATCGCTTCCTTTTGAGCTTCAAGGATTTTCTTAGGTAGATCATTGTGAACAATCATCATCAAAGCTCGAACACGCAATGGCTTAATCCTTTCCTTCTGACTCAAGGCGTCAACCACTACATTCGCTTTCCATGGATGATAATGGATTTCATAATCATAATCGCTTAGAAGCTTAATCCATCTTCGTTGTCTCATGTTGAGCTCTTTCTGATTGAGAATGTACTAGACTTTTGTGATCAGTGAAAACCACACACTTTGTCCCACACAAATAATGTCTCTACAACCTAAGAGCAAAAACAACGGCACCCAACTCCAAATCATGAGTAGTGTAATTCTCTTCATGGACCTTCAATTGTCAGGAAGCATATGCTATAACTTTTTCCCATTGCATCAACACGGCTCCATAACCCTTAAGTGACACATCACAATAAACCACAAAATCTTTCGTTCCTTTTGGCAACGCTAAGATAGGTGCACTACACAATTTCTACTTTATTGTCTAAAAAGCTTGCTCTTCTTCCTTACCCCACTCATATTTCTTATCTTTCTGAGTCAACTTAGTCAGAGGCTTAGAAATCATAGAAAAACCCTTAATAAACCTTCGATAGTAACCAGCCAATCCAAGAAATTGCCTCACCTCCATTGGCGTCGTTAGAGCAGCCCAATTCTTTATTGCCTCAATCTTGGCAGGATCAACATGCACACCTTTATTGTCAATTATATGATAGAGAAACTGTACCAAATCTATCCAAAAATCACACTTTGAAAACTTGACATACAGTTGCTCCTTCTTAAGTAGCTCCAAAATAATCTTCAAATGCTCTCGATGTTCCTTCTCATTCTTGGAATAAATCAGAATATCATCAATGAACACGATCACGAACTTATCAAGATATGGCTTGCATACTCGATTCATTATGTCCATAAACATAACAGGTGCATTTTTCAGTCCAAACGGTATCACTTGGAACTCAAAGTGACCATACCGAGTTCTAAATGCAGTAATTGGAATGTCCTCTTCTTTAATACGAAGCTGGTGATATCCTGATCACAGATCGATCTTAGAATACACACTCGAACCATAAAGTTGATCAATTAAATCGTCGATTCTAGAGAGAGGATAATGATTCTTGACAGTCAACTTGTTTAATTCGCGGTAATCAGTACACATTCGAATGACCCATCTTTCTTTTGCATGAACAACACCGGTGCTCCCCACGGTGATGAACTCGGACGAATAAATCCTTTCTCTAATAGCTCTTACAGTTGTACTGACAGTTCTTTCATCTCGGACGGTGCCAGATGATACGGCGCTCATGCAACAGGTGCAGCCCCCGGAACCAGATCAATTCGAAATTCTACTTGCCTCGGCGGTGGTAGTCCTGACAAATCATTAGGAAACACCTCAGGAAAGTTATGAATTATAGGTACGTCCTCCAATAGCTTCTCCTTCCATTTATTCTCAGTTACATGTGCCAAAAACAAATGACAAACTCGCTCGATGTACTTTCAGGCCTTAATACAAGATATGACCTTTAACCGAGACACGCCCTTATCGCTTTCGACTATCAACATCTTATTTTTGTACAGTATACAAAAAACTTTCTCGCCACAGACGATAACGACATCGTGCTTGACAAGCCAATCCATACTAATTATGACGTTAAACGTACCAAGCTTAATCGGCATAAGATCGATTTCAAAAATATGGTTCACTAAATTCAAAGTGAAACCTTTCAAAATAGTGTTCGTACTAACTACCCTTCCATCAGCTAACTCTACCTCATAACTAGCTCCTATTTTGACCAGATCGATATCAAGCATGGAACTAAATCTAGTACCATAAAACTCCTATCCGGAACCCGAATCGATTAAAACAAAGCATATCGGGTTATTGAAACAAACGTACCAGTTAACCTCATTCATACCCGTTTCGGCCTCATCATCCTTTAATAAACATAACTCGACCATAAACTTCTATAACTTTCCCTTGCCTTAACCTTCTTGGCATCGGTTTTCTGTATGACCTTAGCTCACCACAATCATAACAAGTCAGGAATGGCAGAGCATTTGCACCCATGGCAACATTCTTCTCCTTACAGTACCTGCCTTTGCCCAACCATATCCAACTTATGGCACTTATCGGTACATGACCAACATGGCGTGTAAAACATCATTCACACAAAGGAAGTGATCTAAAAGACACCTTTCCATCATACAGTGTAACCATAGCTTGCGCGAAATCCCTGTTTGGTTCTTCTACAAAGTTGATGGAGTTATCTGTTGGGATTAAAAGACTTCTTGATGATCGTGATGAAGTTACTACTTGCTGCTAAGGTTGTGTTTACGGAACGCTGCTAACCGAAGTTAGTGCTATTCATTAACTCTAATAAAAAATATGCTAAGTAGTTAGTACTGCTAGTTCATAGTTACTACTGCTAGTATAAAGTTAGTACTGCTGGTGAAGATTAAAGAAAATATTCTAAGTAGTTACTACTGCTTGTACACAGTTAATGCTGCTGGTGTATAAGTTACTCCTGCGTGCGTAAAGTTAATGCGAGCTACATACAAAAAGTATAAACTATGCTTAAAGATTAAGACTGAGCGTGAAAGAGTTTTCTACTAGTCAAAAAGAATGGATAAAGATAGAAAAAGGATAAAGATTGGTTGGAGATCAAGATATACTTACGTGATTAGTATGAGTTATATTTTAGATAGATCATAGTGAATATTCTAATTTTAGGATATATTTAAATCGACTAGGCCTTCTGGTGTATAAAAAGATTCCCTAGGGCATAGATTTGCAATCTAGGAAAATCTTATGTTTTGATATTCTTATAGCTTCAAGTTTTGTAACCCTAATACTAGTTAGAGTATTCATATAAATATATTGAAAGCTCTGGTTGTTAATCTGTGTGTTCATTAAGAATTATTGTTCTATACTTATTCCCCCAGTTTTTTCATTATTGATTAAAGAATTAATTCCGCATAGTCATTGATATATTTTTACAAAGTTTCTACCAGTATTGTATAGATTTTTACCTCGCATAACTAAACCGTACAAAGCCTAAGGAATTCAAGATCTGAGTCAATTAGATCATCAATGTATTAAGAGCTTGTGTAAAATATATTTAAGATCTATTCAAGTAGTTAGTACTGCTAGTTCATAGTTACTACTGCTAGTATATGTTAGTACTGCTGGTGAAGATTGAAGAAAATAATTCCTAAGATAGTTATTACTACGGCTTGTACACATTTAATGCTGCTGGTAATAATTACTACTAGTTAGGTGCTAAGTTAATGGGCGAGTACAAAAGTTACAACTTCTCAAAAGAATAAGACTGCTAAAAGAGTTTTCTAGTGTCAAAAAGAATGGATAAGACAAAGAAAGATCAAATTGATTGGAGATTAAGATTACTTACGTGATAAGTATGAGTTATTTATAGAATAGATCATAGTGAATATTTTAAGTTTTAGGAATATATTGTAAATCGACTAGGACTTCTTGGTGTATAAAAGGGAGGTCCTAGGGCATAGAGTTTGCTATCTAGAAATATTTTGTTTTGATATCGTTATAGCTTTAAGTTTTGTAACCCTAATTACTAGTATAGTATCTCCGGATTAATAAGTTGAAGCTTTGTTGTAATTTGGTTGTTCTTTATATACTGTCTATGGCATATTCTTCTTATGATCTAAGATTAGATTCCGCATAGTCTTTGATATATTTTACAAAGTTTCTACTATAGTTGTGTAGGATTTACCTTGCATAACTAAACCTTACACAAGCTAAGGAATTCAAGATCTATTCAAGTGGGATCAACAAGTGATATCAGAGCTTGTGTAAAATATATTCAAGCTTGTGTAAAATTTATTCAAGCTCTGATACCAAGTGGTATCGGAGCTTGTTAAGAAGCTTTGAATAAAGAAGAAACTGATTTTACAAACAAGGTCTGTTTGTTATAAAGAGATGGATCAAGACACAGCACATATGGTGGCTGCTATCAAAGTGCTATGCGCAAACCCAAGAAGTAGACTTATGACGATAAGGATGGAACAGTACATCCAGATGATTGATTATTCTTTATGGGAAGTCATAAAGAATGTTAATGCACCTATAATAACAAAAGTTGTTGAAGGTGTCGAGACTACAATTGCTCCTACAACTGCTGAAGAAAAGGCACAAAGGAGGTTAGAGTTGAAGGCAAGAAGCACTTTATTGATGGGAATCCCTAATGAACATCAATTAAAGTTTAACTCCATCAAAGATGCCAATTCATTGCTGCAGCGTTGAGAAATTTGAGGAATGCTGCTACTAAAAAGACTCAGAGGAATCTTCTAAAGTATAGTATGGAAAATTAAACTGCATACTATCTTAAGGTGTTTAGATCAAACCTTGATAGACTTCAAAAGCTTATCAGACATGTGAGATTTCATGTTTGAAAGTATCTCACAAGAAGAGGTGAATCAGAAGTTCTTAAGAAGTCGCGTCACAACTCGAGATATGGAACATACATACCCATTGTGGTGGAAGGAACAAGCCGAGATAGATACAGTAACATGGATGATCTTTACAACAGACCTGAAGATCTATGAACCGAGGTTTAAAGGAGCATCAAGCTCAAGCACAAACACACAAAACGTAGCCTTTGTGTCCGCAAACAACAGTACAAATGGAGCAGTTAATAATGTTCATGGTGTTACAATTGCTAGCACTTAAGCTACTGCTGTTAATTCAACAACAATTGACAACTTGAGTGATGCTGTCATCTATGCTTTCTTTGTAAGTCAACCAAACAGTCCACAACTTGACAATGAGAACTTGCAACAAATTTATCCTGATGATTTAGAAGAGATGGATATAAGGTGGCAGATGGCTATGCTAACAATAAGGGCAAGAAGATTCTTAAAGAACATTAGAAGGAAGTTTTCTATGAATAGTACTGAGACCATTTGGTTTGATAAGTCCAAGGTGGATTGTTACAACTGTCACAAAAGGGGATACTTTACAAGGGAGTGCAGGGCTTTAAGGAACCAAGAAAACAAGAATAGGGAGAACACAAGAAGGTTGTGCCAGTGAGACAACTACTTATGCTTTGGTGTCTTGTGATGTCCTGGTTATGATTGGAGTGATCAAGCAAAAGGTCCAACTAACTTTTGCACTCATGGCTTACTCCTTCTACACGTTTCTAGACTCTGAGGTATCTACAATTCAAAATGTTCATCCATCTTGTTTGAAAAAGTTAAAATTCTTAAAGTACAAAAATAAACATACGTTAAAAAGACTTAAGGACATCCAAGTTAAATGCTATTGCTTTAAAACAGGTTTTGAATCAGTAGAAGTAAAGACTCTAGTTAAAGAAAAATAATTCGTTTATTATTGAAGTAATTCCAAGGTCCTTTAAAACGTTGATTCATTTAAGAGAAGTCCTACAGAGCTTAGAAGGAAGTTGAGAAGACTGGCTCAAAAATAAAAAATGAAATTCACTAACATAAAAATTTTGAAATGACATACTATAAACTTAATTCAACTATTAGACTGTCAATAGTTGATAAGTGCAAACAGGTTTAAGGTATAATGATGTTCCACCTCCTTATACAGGAAACTTTATGCCTCCAAAACCTGATTTTTCATTCTCAGGTTTAGAATAATGATGCTCTAATTATTGAGGATATGGTGTCTGATAATGAGGAAGATGATGTGCCTCAGTGTAACACCCCCAAATTGGGTCGCAGCGGAATATGGGTTGGGGGTGGTACTTCATAGATCAATAACATAAGATATATATAAGAACGACCAAAAAGTCATTTAAAACCAATACATTGGATTTAACAAAGTATTTGTTACAAAAGCCCGAAGCTTCACTTGTTCAAAGTACATATTACAAAGATTCTAGTCCATAACAAATGTTTCCCAAAATGTAATGCAACCAAATCTTTAATGCATGACTTCCAAAATAACGACCACCAATGTATCCCTTGTCTTGTACCTTACTGATCTCCTGAGAAAACATTGCTTAAAATGTCAACATATTGTTAAGTGAATTCATAGGTTTATAAAATGTATAATGTAGGACCGCAAGATTTCCCCATGATAATGCAACAGAATGCAAACATACATAAAATATAATACTTGTTCCTAAGAACACATGATACTGAAGCTCGCATGTATGAATTGCAATATAAATTTGCCAACATGTTCCCTGATGATGTTCTCACCCGCCAACATCCTATGTCCGACATTGGTATACGTTCGTTGTCCGCAAACCCAGCACAAACCTAATAGTGAGCATGACTCACCCCGAACAGGGATGGTCATGTCCCAAATAAGATCTATCTATATACATCGCGCTCACAATAGTAATTAACAGTTCATGATAATGGGCTCAGATATGTTATTGCTACTTAGGCAAACACGTAATCGTAATGTGAAATGTCCACTTGCGTCTAATTGTAAAACATGCATATGTTTATCACCCCAAAATTTGTAAACCATTATAAATGTAAAACGTGAGGCTATGAACTCACCTTGTGTGTATGATAACATATATATCATAGAAAATGCGTCACGATAATGACTGAATGCAACCTAATCCAATATATGTCGTATAAGTACTAAGCATTTTGAACAACTACTACCATATATAATTCATATAGCTACATCACCATCTAATTGCGTTTGTGAATCGTATTATTAAATGTTTAAAAAACCGTTTATAAAATATGTCTTTATAAAACGACGTAACTTTACATTTTAAGCCGTTTCTTACGTTTTTATTCCACCGGCTTTCGTATTAAGACGAGTGTACAAATATTACATTTTAGATTTTTAGTCCCCTGATAAACATGGTTTTTAGTGTTCATGACAGTTAAATAAATTTATTTTTCAGAGATTTAGTTATCGTAAACCCGTAAATTCCGATCTTATTCGCTTTAAACTCCTTTTAGTGATTCTTTCGAGCACGTCTTCGTAATTAAAAGTTTTATCAAATTAATGATGTTTTCAAAATGTTTATGTCTGAGATGAACAGTAACTTTTATAAAAATAGTTTTATAAAAGTATTTATTGTCGTAAACTCGCGTAATTCATAGCTCCTTCGTTATTAATGGTAAAATTATGATTCTTATTGTTTTGAAATCCCAAAATTGTGTACTAACTGATAATATATGTTTACATTTTCATTAGATGTGAATATTAGTTGGTATTTATAAAATTTCTTTTATAAACGCGTTTAATTAACGTATAACTTAAAATTAGCGTATCTCCTTCGTTATTAATCGGTTTTTTGAGTTCTCTACATGCCCACGATCCTCGTGACATGTAGTATTTTATAAAATCATTAAATATATATGTTAAACTTGAATTTAAAACATCCCACTTTGTCCATTTTGTTAAAATGTGTATAAAAGTTGTTTTTATAACTTTTTAGTTTCACCACTTTGTTACAAGTCCATTACAACCTTCAATATCATATTTCTTACATCATTAGGGTCTCTAGTCCATGATTAGTCCTTCTATTGTCCAATAATCACAATATTCATAAGCTTACACACTCA
>BQNB010068583.1:0-33797 GCA_026074375.1 Tanacetum coccineum | reverse complement strand
CTAAAACACATGATCTTGTCCCTTTCTAAAAAGTAGGACTGTGCAATTTTAAGAAACTTGATAATGATTCTGATATAAATACAACTAGTTGGCTTCCTTTCATCTTCATAAATATCAAATCATAGCCCATGGGGAGAAGCACCAAGTCATTGCAGTATCCATCCATGTCTTCACTTTTCGTCATTTTCATATGCAGCATCAAACTTGCTTCTTACATGTTGTGATAATTGACCTTACCCGACCCGATCTATCCTCACCACAACCCATAGCCGAATATGATGGATCTTGCACCGCCGTCAATGGCTTAGATACCGACGACGACAAAAAAACAATACAAACATCAGAAACCACGTCATCGGAAAAGGCGGGTTTTGTTGATTTTATTCTTGTCGTAAAATGGTAACCAAGTAAACAAAGAACTCCAGATGAGAAAGGAATAGCAAAGAAGGAGAATAGCAAAGAACTAGATTTGTGGTCGTCAAAAGTTTTTTGCAAAAGAAATCTAAACCTAGAGATGAGAAAGGAATATTTTGTTGAGATGAGAAAGAAATATTGTATTATTTGTTTTGATATGGGGGAGGAAATGACGTGGGTAGTGCCAATGTGGAAGTTAGTAGCAGATGTGGATAATAAAAATAAACTAATAAATGACGTGGAAATTTAACAGGTAATCTTGGTAATATTGTCACATAACAAACAAGTTCGTTGGTGTAGAGAGGACAAAAATTAGTTCGTTGGTTAAGTCGGGACAATTTGGAAAGTTCGTGGGTATTTTTCGACTTTTACCCTAAATACCCTCTCTAAAATACCATTTGTACCTTTTTGGTTTTCCGCGTATTTCAATTTTTTTTTATTTTTTTTATGATTTGGTGTCCGTGAAACGGAATGTGCGAAACAAAAAATATAAAGTTTACCAAGTCAAAAGTGTTAAACTGTCAAAAAATGCGGAACAGAAAATGATAAAAAACTGTGTTGTATAGTAAACAGGGGGACAAAAAACATGTTTTGTAATTTTTTTACTATCTAGTGGGCCAGGAAAGGTACCAATAGTAAATGACAAGTAAAATTCACTTTTTCATTTTTATTATCTCATCCAATCATTTTTGTAAATGCACCAGTCACCCAGGCTGTCTCATGGATTTCGATTGCCCCGTACCACTACCAAAAAAGGCTTTTAAATGCACATACAATAAATATACATGTATTAATAGGGCATAAACAATTAAACTCGAGCCTCATATTGCTTATATATATATAATAGAAAGGCATTAAATTTGGTGGCTTTCGTCTAACGATGATCCTGTACGGTGACACCTCTTACACTTACTTAAAAACGACCCTGCAGTCACCTGATGAGTAGGATGATTAGAGAAAAAATGTAAGAAGATTATGAAACTGTCAAAAAATACGGAACAGAAAGTGCGAAATAAAAATTATAAAGTTTAACAAGCCAAAAGTATGAAACTGTCAAAAAATACGGAACAAAACCTGATATGAAACTGCGTTGTACTCTAAAAAGATGGTACAAAAAGAATCTTTAGTACTTTTCAGTGGGCCGGGTACCAACACTAGCACCCTTTGTATTTTTTATTTTTTACAGTTTACCTTAAATTTAATAGAATACCAAATGTCAGTATATTATTAAAACAAATTTTTATGATGTTTGAGGTCCACTCGCCTAATTATCTTTCGGGTGCTACTATTGGTACCCCCCTGGCCCATTAAAAGGTACAAAGAAAGTACCGAAGATTCCTTTTGTACTCCTCTTTTACAGTGCAACGCAGTTTTTTATCAGTTTCTGTTCCGTAATTTTTGAAAGTTTCATACTTTTGACCTGTTAAACTTTATATTTTTCATTCTGTATTCTGCGTTTCACCGTTTTATAATATAAACAAAATTATAAAAAAAAAAAAAAAAAACCAACAAAAACAAAACCGTAAAAAATCGTATTCAAGATGAAGGCAACAAAACATCTATTTGAACGTACAAGATTTTCGTTGCTCTTTGATATAACCAAAATATGCGACAAATTTTCTAATTCGGATCAAGAAAATGTTAAAAAGTAAAGAATTTCAGGCAAACGAGAAATTACCTATGAAAAAGATAGAATCAGAATCAAAGATTTCTTGGAGTACCTGAGGTAAAAAAACAAAATCAGATTAGTGAACTAATGTTACGTAGCCATATTAAAATACAAAAGATAGTATCTTACCATTGTTTTGATCTGCAACACAAGATCCTTGATCTGAATTTCCTTTGTTCCCATTACTGGAGTTTTGTTTTGACAAGAGAAAGGTTATCTGGAATCTGTAAAGATTGGAAAATTAAAATTACTACACGAAGTACAATAAGAATAAAAATTGTGAATGAAAATATATACCTCCATATTCATACTCCTAAGGACGCCAGACAAGTTAGAATTTGTTGCCGGGTCCTTCAAAAGTTTAACAAGAGTGTATAAAACATATTTAGTTTGAGCCAATCATTGTTCAACCGGTTTGTGAGCTTGTTGATGATGAGGCACCATTATTCCTAAGAGGAAGCATCTTTCCTACACATCGGACATATCCTCTTTTCTCTGGCCCCTTAACCTTTGGATAAGTCGTCATTTGTCCAATCATCTTCTTGAATACCTTGGGTATTAGTAGAATCATTTGCAATAACTTGTAGGAATGCCTACACAGCAATAACATGTTCCACCATTAGAGAATGTGAATACTAATATGTGCTATTTTAAATATTAATAAATCACATTATCGGACGTTGTTGAGGGATTTTGTGCTAAAAAATAAGAATATGAAGTTCGAAAATAGTGTGAACCAAACAAACCGAAATGCCTACTTCGATTTTGGTCTATTAGTCGGGTTTCGGGGATTTGTGCCACTAAGAATTTTATTTGTGCTATGAGATGTTTATAGTGAAGGCCCAAGTTTATTTTTAACTGCATTTTTTAGTAGGGCTTAAGTTTATGCTAAATAAATTATTACCTCTTGTTTTAAGTTTTGTACTACAATAAACAAACTTTGTGTATATATGAAAACACAAATTATTCCAATTATAAGTATTGTTGCTTTATTTATTTTTGAGTAGGGATTAAGTGTTGCACATGAAAATGCAGTAGGCTAAACAAACTTTATGTTTTCATAACAGTAGCAAAAGTTTTAAACATAACAATAGCTAAAATTTGTTTTAGATACCTTGTTCTACAAACAAAGAGAAAATAATTTTTATGTACATAACAATAGCAAAAGTTTTAGTCTACACTCTACACTCTACAAGAACATAATTTTAAACTACATAAGAGGAGGACTACAGTTACGAAGATGAGGAGGACTACAATTATAATGCTAGTTGACTATTCTTAATTTGGTATTTAAAACTGTTATGAAGATGAGATTGGGTTTTTATTTTTTTCACCATCATCAGTTCCTTTTCACATGGCATTGTTTTCCTATTTCATTATTGCGGCTTTTTTGGTCCCCAAACCGATTAACCCGAAGGTTAATCGGGTGGTTTTGATTTGTTTTTGTCAACTTCGGTTTGGGTATTGGGCGGTTATAGCTTATCATTAAAATTAAAACCAATGAACACCTAATTGTTTTGTTGTAACAGACCGAATGTTAGAACCCATAAAACTTTGGCACACTGTTAGGTGACAGGAGTTTGTTTAGTTATTAACTTGTCATATAAGTTCTGCAACAGCACTTTTGCTTACTCTGTTCTAAGGGGATATTAAGACAAAAATGCATTATCCGCTTGTCTTATACATGTACTGACCTATACTATCAAGTTCTGTTACTACCAATTCAGTTCTGTCATTGATCAATGGACGGGATAAATTCCAAACCAAATCTAGCATTTTGTAATAAGTGGTTGATATCCTAACCTAACATTATAGCTAAGGTTTGATAAAGAAGCATATTGACAACATGAACATAGTAGAAACATAGTAAAATAGCAAGATTTAAGTGTTGAAAAGACACATACCCCCTAATTTATTAGTTGCCGTGTCCATCTGAGAGGAATTTGCATCACTTGTTTCATTAGTTGAGTGCCCATTCGACTGACTTTGTGGTTCACTATGTTGCTGCTCATTTTCAGCTTCACTAGAGATCATACAGTCTCTTGCGCCTAGCCATGCTGGAGTATACAAGAAATTAAAAAATCAAACTATAAGAGTTACAATTTATCATAATATGCATATATTCGTTAATGCAAGACATGAGCTCAATAAACCAAAATATACAAATGAAATGTTACAGAACCAAGAACCAAACTCTAATGCCAAACACCCATGAGACCAGTCA
Source organism: Tanacetum coccineum (assembly GCA_026074375.1). Taxonomy (NCBI): domain Eukaryota; kingdom Viridiplantae; phylum Streptophyta; class Magnoliopsida; order Asterales; family Asteraceae; genus Tanacetum; species Tanacetum coccineum. The sequence goes on along the minus strand of BQNB010068583.1, from coordinate 29,490 downwards.
CATATTGCCACCCACTCGAGACAGTACCAAGATTTCATTAACAAGAGAAACATAACCATTTCGCTAATATTAATTTCAAAACCTATAACAAAACCTAACTACTGACAACATAAGAAACCAAATGAGAACAATCAACAGAAACTCAATAATGCCAATCTTTAGAAAACATAGATTTATTCAAAAATATATATGTTGTGTGGTGAATACTAAACAATTTTAATTTGCAAAACACACAAACGAAAACAGCTAGTAGATAATCATAGAATAAAATTATTAATAATTACACTGAATCACAATCGGGTTGTATCAATCAAAAGGTCTATAAAAAAATTTATATCCTATCATGGAAAATAGTATCACTTATTGGGAATTTGGGATAACTATGAGTTGTAAATGAGATGTGGGGGATTGAGATTGAGATGTGGGGGATGGAGATTAGGAAAAATTAATTTAGGGATATATACTCTAAAAACAATTAGAGGGAATTAATGAAAAAAAGGCCGGGCGTTTTAATTTTTGTAGTGAAAAGGAGCTTTAATTTTAAGTCGGTGCAATTAGTGAATATGACAAAAAAGAGAAACCCAGTAACTTATAAATGCTAATATGTGGGTGTAATCACAGATTACACGAACTTTTAATAACATATCTATTTTTGTACCACTAATATCAGGTACAATCGTGGCACAAACTATAAAGTGCCACTAAAGTTATAAAAAGAATTAGTGGCACATAAAATATGCCACCAAAGATGCAATATAGTGACATATGTAAATCTATCATTAAAAATGTGTGCCACTAAATGGCTTTTTTTTGTAGTGAACTAATTAAACTCGAGTCTCATATTGCTTATATATATATATATATATATAATATAATATAAAAATATATAAATAGAAGGAGCATTAAATTTGGTGCTTAATTTGGTCTTCGTCTAAAACCGATGATCCTAGTACGAGCACCTCTTACACTTACTTAAAAACGACCCTGTAGTCACCTGATGAGTAGGATGATTAAAAAAAATTAACAAGATTATGAAACTGTCAAAAAATACGGAACAGAAAGTGCGGAATAAAAATATAAAAGTTTAACAAACAAAGTAAAAGTATGAAACTGTCAAAAAATGACGAAACAAAACCCCTGATATAAAACTCTTATCTATAAACTCATTGTACTCTGTAAAAAAAAAGTACAAAAAGAATCTTTATACTTTTCACAGATGGGGGGCAGGGTAAAAATTAGTCAGCAAATCTACCCTTTAAATTATTATATTCTTTAACGGTTTACCTTAATTTAATAGTAATAACCCATATTCAGTGAATTATTAACAACCAAAATTTTTTATGATGTTTTTGAGGTCCACAAGTATCACACGCCTAATTAGCTTTCCTTCCATTGCCAGTTCATTATTGTCTGTAATTTCCTTTGTCTTCTACACATTAAAAATATTTTGGTCTATTCTATTTTTTCATTTTATTTTAATCAACTTTTAGTTTTGTTTCAATTTAGTCACTGCAACTTCATTTTGATTATAAAATAATAATCAAGTTTGAAAAGTGTTTCATTTTAGTCACTCAAAGTTTCGATAGTGTTCTATTATTATGTAATTTTTATGTTTGAGTGACTAAAACGGAACACTTTTCAAACTTGGTTATTATTTTATGGCATATATATATCTTTTCACCTGTGTATAAGTTGGTTGTACATTAAGTTGGTTGGGGTTACTAAAATTCAGGGGGTGAGTATTTATTGTTAAGGTACAACCAAATAATGCACATTTGAATATTTTAAAGATAGGTTTTTTGAACAGTTACACAATAATGAAACAATATTGAAACTTGGATAGTTTTTGTGATTAGTTTAAAGTTTGAGTGACATAATTGGAACAGTTATCAAACTTTGTTAATATTTAGCAACATTTTCCCTTTTTGGTTTATATGACTTACTGATACGATAATATAATCAAATACTTCTAAAAATATAATTAACGCTCGTGTCTCAAAAGTATCTTTTGTTATGTGAGAAGCTCTCAAATCAAATGGTTTTAGGTTCAAGTCCTACTTAAGATATGTGAGATAAATATATTGTATATCGTGAGATAGAAAGTTGTCGTTCTAAAAAAAACTTATAAAAATATATTTGTCAGATTCACTAAATAAATGAGAATACATCGACAATAAATAAGAACAAAACAAACCTAACCCTAAACTATACGGACCCAAACAATGGGTCGGGCCTATAGGCCTTATTAGCTAACATTTCCTACCAAACTCACAATGCCATAGCGGTAAACGCTAGCGTTAAACGCTAGCGTAGTGTTTGGTATGATGTAATGAAAGTTAGAATGGAAACGGTTATTACGATTGAATGGAAAAATATTGTTTGGTTACAATTATACAATGTAATGCTTCATTACAATGAATGACTCATTACATCAAAAACTACCATTTTTATTCCATAGGGGCCCCCACCTTTTTTTTCATTACGTCCGTAATGTAATCAAAATTACATAAAAGTCCACAATTAACTAACCACATTAAATACATTTCTTATTAACTATAGACATTTTAGTCTTTTTCTTATCGATTGCATTACGTCCTATCATACCAACCAAACATTATTAATAAGGGTAATGAATTATTAAATTACATCATTTATTCTATTACGTCGCTTATTCCATTCATTTAGTATTTCATTACATCTTACCAAACGAACCCTAGGAGTTTGTCAAACAAAAAGAAACTAAAACTAAAAATTAAACGCAGAGCGAAGTGTCTTAGAGTGCAGACTCGGTGCTAGACGAAGTCTCATTCGGATGGAATCCAAATAGTAACAAGGCGAATCAGGTCTGAAACAAACGGATCAGGTTGACGCAAAACCAAAACCGATTGAAAAAACAGATCAGAGCAATACAAATACGAAGATGAACGAGAGTAGATTCAGGCAGGCAGATCCGAACAGAGGTAGACGAAGAGTATATTCAAGCGGAAAGATGCAAACAGACAGATTCAGACAGACGGGTCCAAACAAAGGTAGACCAAGAGTAGATTCAGGCGGACAGATGCAAACATACAGATGCAGGCAGAGCTGATTCAGACAGAGCCAGACAAATGCAGAATCAAGCAGTATCAGATGCAGGACCAAACAATATATAATGCACAAACATTAAACGAAACCAGGTGAAATCAGACAGATACATAGCCACGAGTAACCAAATGCATAACTTGGTAGAATCAGGCGAAACCAGGTGGAACCAAAACATGTTGTTGATGCCGAGATGCTACACATAACTACTCAAGGCATAATAGGATTACTTAATACTATGAAATCACCATTACCAACACCGGTGTCAAACCAAAACAGCTAACGGTACCCGATGCAAATATTAATACCGATTACCAATTCAGAATCCAAGCCCAACAATAACCCGATTGGACCAATTTAAAACTAATTTATCGATCTAAAAAATCAAACCAAACAAAAGCTCTAAGCGTCAAAATTAGAAAAATCCACCAAACATATAATTTCAAACAAAACAAATAATCTTAGTGTCAAACCGTAATCCTTAAAATTTATAGTCCATCATTCGATACCGACCGATCAAAACTCGAACACTTCAAAAGAAACCCATAAGCTTACGTAAAAAACATTTACAACTCTAAACTAAACCAAAATTAATTAATTACTAACAACCATTGAAATTCCAAACGTTAATAAATAAAGAATACCTCAAACCACATGCACTAATTCATAGTATCAAATATAACCAACTCATTAATTTTTTAAACCATTCAAATCATTCTCTAGTTACCTAATATGAATTTACGGATCTTATCTTCTTTTAAAGAGTAGTCAAACCTACAATTGATGGCTATATAACATATGGATTCAAGCAGTCATGAAAAACGGGACCAAACGAACATACTAACATGAAAAGAAAAGAACCTTTTTTTCTTTTTTTATAGCTCTGATACCATGTAGAAATCAAGAAAATACTAAAAATATATATCTTTATCAGATTCACTAAATAAATAAGAATAGATCGTCAATAAATAAGAACAAAACAAACCTAACCTTAAGTTATACGAACCAAAATAACGAGCCGGGCCTATAGCCCTTATTAGCTAATAGAACTAACGAGCTTCATTACTATGACATAAATACTTTATTTCAAAAAACACGTCGTCAGAACTCACAAGATTTTTTCTAATCCTTTAAAACAAATACAACATCTATTCATCCTCTAAACTCGATGTAGAAACCAACAGAAAATTACCGATCGACGCTATAATGTTGGAGGTCTTTGGAGACGACCAAAGTCATCGTCAAAGGCACAAAATGTCTTCGCTAAAGATTCCATGGATGACATGTGGCCGGTAAAACGTCGTCGCTGTAAGCCCGCGGCTAAAATTTTGTTCGATGAAACTCAAACTCCTTTAACCAGGAAATGTGGACCCATATGAAATTCTCGTTCAAAGTTCAAGTGAGTGGGGTCCATCACTTTCAGCGACGAAATGCATCGTTGCTAAAAGTAACTCCCTTAATAAACAAAAAACAAATATTTATATTGTTAATTAATTATAAAACTATATAAAATATAAATTATTAAAGTAATAACTAATTTATGTCGTGGCCGACCCTTTTATTGGCGACATATGTCGTCGCTAAAAGTCACACTAGATACCTACTTTTAGCGACAACATGTGTCATCGCTAAAAGTTGTATGCAGGTAAAAAAGCTTCAAAAACTGCAACATTTTCATAATTTTTCCTAAAAAAATATACCAATCTAACCTAAAAATTATTCAAAACAATGATACGATAGTACTCAAATTCATCTGAGTATTTATTCATTCCGAAACAAACATACAAAGTCAAAGTTTTTCAAAATATTGATACATGCTTATACAAATATGTGCATACAATTACCAAAACGTTGTTCATGCAAATACCATCACAAACTCAATCCCTACTTGTCATTATTATAAGCATCGTCAGAACCACCTCCAATACTACCGCCAACACCACCAGCATCATCAGCACCTACGTCTCGTTTAGGCCGGGAGCAAACACTTGGGCTGTAATGATTAGGGGTGCGAGAAAACATTTGGGTCGGGAGCAAAAACTTGTGGTGTGGGACAAAACACTTAGGGAAGGGAATAATATGCTTGTGAAGAACGTGCTTGTTAACTATTATAGAATGTCAAAAGGTCGTTAATTGCTTTTTGGGTATATTCAACTGCCTTTTTATCCGCGTCAGCTTCTCTTGCCAGCCTACTTTGTTCCTTCTGAAACAACCATGTATTTTCCCTCATCATCTCATCAACTTGGGTCTGGGTGTATGATGCTTTCCCTGGGCATTGTGAGGTCCTAGCAAAACTCGAGCCCGTACCCGGTAACTTCTTACCCCTACCGGCTATATGCCCATGATTTTTTACTTTGTAAGGTACTAGAACACAAAGTGGATTTGGCTACACCAAAAAAGTGTGACGATATACATATAGTCACACATGATTTTTTGAGTGTGTGTGACTAAAGGTCATGTGACCGTAGGGTACCTACGGTCACATTTTTGAGTTAGTGGTTGTATCCATTAAAAAACAGTGACCAAAACCTTAACATGTGTGACTAATTAGGTACAAATTTAGTTGGATTAATCAGTATTAGTGACCGTAAACACTGTATAGTCACACAAAGCATGTTTTTTTATATTTAGTCGCATACAATTAAGCATAAAGTGGCCAAAAGTGTTAATAAGTGTGACCATATGGTGTTTAAAGTGAAGTAAATGTGTATATTGTGTGACTATTGTTTATCCAATTGCCAAATGATAGTATATGTTTGTGTGCCTTTTTGTAATATTTAAAGGGTCACACAAATCATTTATTTTGTATTTAGTCACAAAACGAATTTAAGCATAAAGTGACCAAAAGTGTTAATAGGTGTGACATAGACTGTTTAAAGTGAAGAAATGTGTATTTATTGGTTGTGACTATAGATCAATACCAATGGCACATTAATCTTTAATGTTCGTGTGACCTTTTGTAATATTTTAGGTCACACAAAGCCAATGTTTTTTTTGTCTTAATTCCATACATTAAGCATAAAGTGGTCAAAAGTGTTAATCACGCGTGAATCATATGCCTGTGTAAAGTAAAATATTATTTGTGTGTCTCTTTATCATCCAATGGCCAAATGAATTTTATGTTTGTGTGGCCATTTAGTAATTTTTTGGTCACCTAAGCATGATTTTTTTTGTATTTAGTCACATACAATTAAGCATAAAGTGGCCAAAAGTGTTAATAAGTGTGACCATATACTGTTTAAAGTGAAGAAATGTGTATTTTGTGTGACTATTGATCATCCAATGGCCACATGAATTTTATGTTTGTGTGGCCTTTTGTAATATTTAGTCACACAAAGCATTTTTTTTTGTATTTAGTCACATACAATTAAGCATAAAGTGACCAAAAGTGTTAATAAGTGTGACCATATGCTGTTTAAAGTGAAAAAATATGTATTTTGTGTGACTATTGATCATCCAATGGTCACATGAATTTTATGTTTGTGTGGCCTTTTGTAATATTTAGTCACACAAAGCATTTTTTGGGTATTTAGTCACATACAATTAAGTATAAAGTGGTCAAAAGTGTTAATAAGTGTGATCATATGGTGTTTAAAGTGAAGTAAATATGTATTTTGTGTAACTATTGTTCATCCAATGGCCACGTGAATTTTATGTTTGTGTGGCCTTTTGTAATATTTAGTCACACAAAGCACGTTTATTTTTGGTATTTAGTCACATACACTACTAGAAAACAGGGCAACAACGATGGTCATATCCGTTAGTAATCCGTCAATGATGGTTGTTACTAACGGATCACCAACTGAAACTTTTCGTCGGTAATATGTGACGAATTAAAGACGATCAATAGTAATGTTCCATTGCCAGCGATCGTTATTTTATGGCTAATTACACCCCCATCTTTTCTCTAATAAAACATGTTCAATGATACTAATGGACATACACAATCATCCAAATAAAAGCTAATAAATTCAAGTCATATTTCAAAATCTGTAAATCTAAGCAAGAGTCTAACATCTGAATTACAAGTTGAAATAAAAAATGTCTAAAAGAAATAATCTAAAATCTAGCAACATAAATAGCAGTTTAATGATATCCGCATTATGTTAGGAATTTCCTACAGCTTCACAACACATATCCCATGCTTCTTGTTATCCAGATTGGGTGTTTTAGGCAACTTTACAACAAAAATTCCATGCTTCCTTAAATTCCTTAGAGTAGCTTTACAACATTCCTAATCGTGTAGGGTGATGGTCCAATATTTGCAGCATACCTGGGAATAATATAAGTTGGGGTCCTTTAAGAACATGAGTAGCTTAAATCCTTAAACCAAACGTGAGAAGCAACAACATAAAACAAAAAACATAATAATGAGAAAACCTAAACAAAAAATATTCCTTACAAGTTTAAACTCAGTGGCAAACATTAGCAAAAAACAAACATTCTCAATCTTTTTTTTCCTTTTACAAAGAACCTAAACTGTTTCAAAATTCGATCCGTCTTAGAACAAATGATTTCCCCAAAATATGGCTTAGTTGAGTTCAACAAGTCATTCAAGGATACACTGCAATTATAGTGAAACAGAATGAAGGGACTTTGGTATCTAGTGCCACTTTTTAACCACAAAATACCATGATTAGTTCCATAAAACAATTAACATGTTTTGGGTAAAGCTCAGCAGACATATTTTTACCAGTCTAATGAAGATCCCCAATTAACGGATTCTGTTCTTAGCCAATCAAGAACTTAGTCCTCTGTATCTCCGCCACATGCTCCTTCGCGTACGTACTTGTCGACCCAGCAAGTGATCCATCTTCTTATTTATGTATAACAAACAAAAAAATGTATTATTATTTAGTCAATGCCATTTAATTATAAGCATAACTCGAAATAAAAAATGTATTCATGAAGAAATATCTATCAGGACGAACTAACACAGCATCAAAGACAGTTCTTATTTTTAGTGAGTTCTGATGTGTTTTCCTCCCTAATGTAGTTGATGCTTTATTTAAGTAGATATTCAGCTTTTCAATGCTATCTTTCACATTTGAAGGAAGGTAAGACTATTCCACATTGATGGTTTTTGCTAGTGCTATATACCCTGTGATGTTTAATGTGTCTGAACTGTGTAATCTGATTGGTTAACAAGTAATTTAACGTGGTGTACTGCCTCACTGTGAAACTATATGCCGACTGAGAGAGAAATCCAGTCCTGTAAGAAAACAGATTTCTTGATATGAAATAGCTCTAAAAGACGCTCGGACTTTCAAGAAAGTCAAAGTAGTTAGTTAGCTACAATTAGACATTTACTCATGGCTCTAATTCTAATAACGGGGAACAAATATACAACGAGGTAAAACATATTGAGAATAAGTGGGGAAAAGGAAAACGAACAAACAATAAGGCATCAGAAAACCAAGAAGATATAAGAGGCAGAGGTGGGAAAATTCAAAAGCAGAAAAGAAACACAACAAAAGAAGAGGGTAGTTCAAGCCAAGTAAACAGACAAAACGGTGCGTATAGGAAGAAATTCATCATTTGGTATCAAAAACTTAGGTATTGGAAGGCATAATTCTATTCCACATTGTATTCATTTTATGCATGTAGAAAAGAATGTTGCTGAGAGTCTAGTCGGAACTTTTCTACATGTTCCGAGAAAGACGAAAGATGGAGTGAATGCTCGATTGGATCTGGCTGAGTTGGGGTCAAACCAGAGTTGTTTGCTATGCAAGAAGAAGACAAAACAACACTACCTCCAGCAGGTTACACATTGACGAATGCTGAAAAAGACATCTTTTGTGAAACGTTACACAACATCAGGGTACCACAAGGTTATTGTACAAGGTTATTGTTCAAATTTCTCTAGTTTGGTCAACCTAAAGGATAGGAAGCTCATTAGCCTTAAATCGCATGACTATCACATGCTAATGCAAGAGTTTTTGCCCATTGCAATACGTTCAATCATGCACCCACCCACACGATATGCTATTATCAGGTTTTGCTTTTTCTTTAAATCGATATGTAGCAAAGAAATCATATTGCAAGAACTAGATAAGATGCAAGCAGAACTGGTAGTGACACTGTGCCTACTCGAGAAGTTCTTTCCTTCGTCATTTTTTGATATTATGATACATTTGACTGTGCACCTAACTAGGGAGGTAAAATTATGTGGTCCCATATGCTTTCGGTGGATGTATCCCTTCGAAAGATGTATGAAGGTTATTAAAGGACACGTGCGAAACAGAAATAAACCAGAGGGATGCATTGCTGAGGAGACTATTGCGGAAGAAACAATAGAGTTTTTTAGCGAATATCATAAATCCATGGAAACTATTGGTATCCCACCTGATAAACATGAAACTTATGAAAATGAGGAAGGAAAGCCATTGTCGGCCGGCAAATCAAGTGAAGTTTCTGCGGAACTCTTTCAGAAAGCACATTTGTATGTAATACAGAATACAGATGAAATTGTACCGTATATCGAGTAAGTATTACTAACACATGTCTATTTCGTTACTTAAAATGTTCTATCAAATATAATAATCAAAGACATTGTTTCAGGCGACACAAGCAAGTTTTGAAAACAGAAAACCCGGGTAAACGAATAGCATTTCTGGAGAATGAGCACAGTAAATCTTTTGCTAAGTGGTTACGCAAAGAGGTAATTAATCGTATGTTATTTATAATTGTTTGTTTGTTGTTCCTTCAATTTGAAGCTAATATATACTTGTAATGAAATTCAGGTTGAGAGAGAGTTAGCGATCTCCAAAGAAAGTGTATCAGAAACTGTAAGGTGGATATCATATGGACCACGCGCCACCGTAGTGAAATACGATGCATATAACATCAATGGGTATACCTTTCGTACGAAATGTCATGATGGCAAAGTTTACCAGAACAGTGGGGTTAGTGTTGAGGCAATAGATCTGCACATATCTAAAGAAGTTGCAACCACAAGACAAGCATTTTATTATGGGGTTTTACAAGAGATATGGGTACTAGATTACCGTTTCAGGCAAATTCCTCTTTTCAAATGTGATTGGGTTAATCACAGAGCTGGTGGTGTGAAACGTGATACTACTCTTGGGTATACATTGGTTGACCTGAATAATTTAGGCCACAAGGTTGATCCGTTCATATTAGCCTCACAAGCACGACAAGTGTTTTATGTGAAAGACCAGATAGATAAAAAATTGTCTATTGTCTTTAAGACACCTCCCAAGAATTACAAAGATACGTATGACGAAGTCGATGAGGAATTTAGTACCGTCATTCACCAGCACAATGATAACATATTGCCATGTGTAGATCGACGTGACTTGGGTAATGAATCACGAAATGACTACTATCGAACCGACTGTGGAGGTGTTGTTATACGAAAATCCAAGTGAACCATGTCATGCTCAAGTTGTCACACTCTACCTTTATCATATTTCACCCGTTCTTTTAAAGCATATAGACATTCGATTTTTTGTACTTGTTTAAGGATTTATGTTTGTACTGTGCAGAACCTTTTTAAGCTTTTGTTTTGCTGCAAATACTCTTGTGAAGGATTTCAATTTATCTATTAATTTTTTACTTTCTGTTTGGTTTATGTGTTTGTATACGAGGTTTTCAAACCCGGGCGATGCCCCGAATGAGTCATGAAGTTGCTAGCGTGCAATGCATTTATTTTTTTAAAAATTGAGTTGTTATTTATGCGTTTGTTAGAAGGACCGGCCTTGTGTCCTCGCATGTCATTCCTTGGAGCGAGATTAAGTGTCAAATGGTTTTGGTCTGCATTTTTATGGTAGTATGCTGTCTCTGCGTGTTTGGCTTTGGGTTTGCACATTTTGCTGTTTAAGAATGTTTGGCGTTTTGGGGTTGCAGCTTGGTACAACTTATATAGTCGAATAAGCTACATCCTAGCTTATTCAATTTAGGCTTAAGCTCATAAACTACTTAATTCTGCTTATTAAACTGCTTATTCTCGGCTTTAAAACTGCTTATTAAATCTGCTAATAAGCTGATATAGATAAGGGGTGTTTGGTTTTTGGTTTTCAAAATACAAAAAAAAATTAAAGGAATCACGCCCAGCGAGAATCGAACCCGCGACCTCCAAGATAGAGGTCAAGCGGGTTACCATCTCAGCCAGGCAACCTAGTCCTTTCTATCTTTTCCATATACATATATACTTATTACCAGTTTTGACTTTTTGGGAGTCTTTATTTCTTCTCACTTTGACCTTAACTAATTCTTTTTGTGTTATATAATACTTGATGTAAAATACATGAATGGATTGAGTTTAAATGTATTTTTCATTGGTATAATTTTTATCAAGTATTTTAATAAACACAAACAATTGTTTTTTAAATTCAAAGTTGAAGAAAAATGATTCAAAAGTGTCATACTGGACACTTAATATGGGACGGTGGTTGTTTAATATACACGCATGAGTCTCTATATCTATTAATTAAGTGGTATACTTCTCAGCTGCCTTAACTTTCAAGCAATCCTTAATATATTGAAGCGTTCTAATATTCACTTGACAGGTAGTAACTTGTTCTTTGCTAGTAGTAAACTATTAGCATATTTTATTTAAAGTCATAGCATCAATAAATCCTGCTGAGCAACATAACACAAACATGAGCAGAAGTAATTCAAATAGCATCAAGAAGACTTTTAATCCTAACACCTTCTTCCCATCTTTAGTCACCCAATATACTTTATCAACTACATTGTTCAGAGTTGGGTTAGGATTGACTAAGGATTATTAGGAATAGTAGCAACCCATTCCTCAGGCCATACCCACACACCATTTTGTATCATATCACTGATTTTGATCTTGCTGTCAACATTGGTCCGAGCTTCATATGGACCAGACTTCCTTAAAGTTGCATAGCTTTGACCTTTGTTGTTACCTTGCAAAAATCATTGTTGTGAATTTAGATAGTAGCTCAGACAACAACAACTCAGACTCATATAGCACTTCTCAAATTAGGACTTCCGAGGAGATAGATTATGACTCTTCAGAACCACCTAAGAGTTTTCTCAAATGGTACCACTATTTGTCAGATGAGTACAAGGACAATGGTAGGTTTTGGGGTTCAAAATCAGGATGTAATGAAAGTGATGTAAAACCTTCTTGGAAAGACATTGAAAAGGCTAAAGCATGTATGTTGGCTAAAGCACAAGCATCTGAGGCATCTTCTAAGGCTAAAGTAGAAGCATGTGGGTCAAAGGTTCAAGTAGAAGCATGTGGGTCAAAGGCTAAGCTACAAGCATCAACTAAAACACTCATTGTCAAAAGCCCTGTACCAATAACAAATTGTATACTTGGGCTTGCAAATGCTAAAACCTGGGATGCTATTAAAGGCAAGACCTTTGGAGTGCAGATACCCTTAACAATGACTTTTCCTGAAGTGAAGATAGGGAAGAGGAACCTTAAAAATGGAAAGTGATGTTAATCTACTTTATGATGTTATGTATATTGGTATTTTGGTCCTTATGTAATGGTAGTAGATGTTAATCTACTTTTAAAACAATATGCCTGTAACTGAATTTATGATGTTAGAATGGTTTGTGTTTGGTTAATGAAGTCAGGATGTTATCTTCTAAATTGTGTTATCTGCTTATTTGATTGACAAATGTGTGTTTTGGTTAGGATGTTATCTGCTTATTCTTAATTTTCTTTTGTTAGATATTTTGAGATAGCTCAGCCAAGCTCAGAAACAGGTATGGGGCTATCAAAAAGAAACATGATCTATCATTTTTGGCGCATCAATACAAGGATTGCTAGATGCTTATGGATATAACATAATTGAGGAATATCTATCATGGAACTACTTTCCAAGCACAGACAATGAAAGCACAACATGGAAAACCAAAAATAAGTGAAACACAAAATATTGGATTACATTGTTGGACTCTAACTCTGCAATGTATAACGGTAAATATGTACCAGTTTAACAAGAACAACATAAAACCAAATATGCTATTAGCATGTACCAGTATAGGATCTGTGTTGGGAATACCAAAATGTTACTCATGGGATTGAAATAAAAGATAATGGGAGCCTGGAAATCAAAAACTTATAAATATAAGGAAAGGCCGGAAAGAAAGGTGTACATGTGGAAGCGGATCTAGCTCTGCATATGATCAAAAGTTTTTTGAGGTCGTCTCAATGGGTGGGGATTTTTTTTTTTTTTTTGTCCTAACTTGTATTAGATGTTGGCGTTTGTTTGTGTTTTGTTTAGCAATCAAAACTTTATGTGTACTATGTACTTGGTGATTATGTACCTCTTTAAACTTATGAAATTTAATGTTTTGGTTTTTGGGTTGTTGATGTTATTGTTTGTTTGTGTGTTAAAGCAGCTTGCACATGGCCAGTTGCAACTTGCATATTAACATTGCATTTGTTAAATTGACTTTTGTAGATTGCATTTGCAAGCAATGGCATATTGCACATTGATTTGTGGATGTTATATGCACATTGCATTTGTAACATTGCTTTGCTGCTTATCATTTGCAATAAGCATTTGCACAGTGCATTTGCAGGATAAAGTACCTATTAAAACCTTATTTAAAAGTGAACAGTTGAAAATATGCAGAGGGAGAGAAAGCACGATTTAATATGCAGTTTCTATAAGCTCTCTTTAAGATATAGCCCAAAAACAATGAAGCTTAAACTTCTATTTTTACAAAGGAAATGCAATTACATTAACAGATTATGTTACCTCTGACAAGTTGGTAACCAGGCTTGACTTCCGGTGTGGGAGGTTGAAGGTTGGATTCTCGTGAGGTATAACATCCTTTTTTTATTAGTTACATCCGATTCACATTTGCTCTAAATTAATAGCACACTGAATACTTTCGATGTGTACGTTATGATTATTTTGGTCACATAATAATCCACTTTAAATGTGGCCATAAACATAATTTGTCCACACATTTGTGATATGTTATGGCTAGTGTAAAAGACATATGTCACAAGGACATACATAGAAGTAAATGTGACTATACACATTAGCTTTTGGCAAGCTAACACAAACTAAACTTTAACCACACATATTAAGTTACGTGACCATATGTACTAGATAAAGTGACCAAAAGTGTTAATAGGTGTCGCTTTGGGTGAAATGGATTCATGAATACAAATAAAACAGGCGTAGCTTTTGGGATGTTCCATTGCGTGGAAACATGTCATGGGGGTGGAGAAAGATGCTACAACTTCGTCCCATTAACCGTGATTTTCATTGGTGTATACTAGGGTGCTGTGCTCTTAACTTTAACTTTGGTTTTGACCGGATGGTGTGATGTTGGGCCGATTGCCAAGTATGTTTCTACTCGTGACATGTTTTGTTCTGGCCTTAGTCTTACTTCTAAGGTTAAGGACGTTTTGCATAATGGTGTTTGGAATTGGCCTACGGATTTACTTGATAAATACCCGATTCTTAATGAATGTTCTGTCCCGACTATTCTTGAGTCTTTGGACTGCTTGGAATGGCATAAGGGTAATGGTATATTCAAGGCATTCTCGGTTCATCGAGTTTGGTCGTCTATTCGGCCTAGAGATGTTAAAGTCCCTTGGTTTGATATGGTTTGGTTCACTTCTGGTATTCCTTGTCATGCGTTTACATTGTGGTTGATTGTTAATCGAAAACTAAAGACGCAAGATAGGGTTTGCGCTTGGGATGTCTTAGCTTCTCTAGGTACGTCTTGTTCCTTATGTGAATTGCAACCAGATTCACATGAGCACTTGTTTTTAAGTGCTCATTTGCTCATGATATGTGGGACAATATGAAAGGGCTTGGGTGGTTTTAGATTGTGCCTCCGGATATATACGCATATATGATCATATTGGTGCCAAAGCTAAAAGAAGGACGACACCTATCGTGATTACTAAACTGGTTGTTGCGGGTTCGGCTTATTTCATTTGGCAAGAACACAATTGGCGATTGTTTAAGAACACTAAGAGGTCCTTATTCAGCTTATTTATTACTCAGCGGTGTGACTCAAGCTGCTCTAATGTCACTCAAGGTTCAGGAGGGTGTTAAGTATTGCCTCGGATTGAGAATCTACCGAAACAGTCTTTGTTTAATCACGTTGTCTAATAGCTATTGTTTATGTACTATTAGGTGGTTCTTCCCAATTGGTGTTATTGGTTTTGTAATTGGTAGGTAGGTTCAAATGGCATGTCATTCGACAACTACTGGCTGGCCCAACGTTCAAGCTTTTGCTTGAGGTTAATGTGACACTCAGTCACATTCCATTGTACGTATTGGCATTTTTGGTTATCAATATTAATTTACACAAAAAAGTTGAAGAAATGAGTATATTTGTGTGACTATTGATCATCCAATGGGCAATGAATTGATTGTTGTGTGGCCTTTTGAAAATATTTAGTCACACAGAGCTGTTTGTTAGGTATTTCGTCACATACAATTAAGCATAAGTGGCCAAAGTGTTAATCGGTGTGACCATATGATGTTTAAAGTGAAGACAGAATTGTGTATTTTGTGTGACTATTAGTTCATTTATGGCCACATGAATTTTATGGTTTGTGTGGCCTTTTGTAATATTTAGTTCCACACAAAGCTGTTTTTTTTGTATTAGTTCACTACAATTAAAACATAAAGTGGCCTAAAAGTGTTAATAAGTGCTT
This sequence comes from Tanacetum coccineum, assembly GCA_026074375.1. Classification (NCBI taxonomy): domain Eukaryota; kingdom Viridiplantae; phylum Streptophyta; class Magnoliopsida; order Asterales; family Asteraceae; genus Tanacetum; species Tanacetum coccineum. The sequence goes on along the minus strand of BQNB010068583.1, from coordinate 13,766 downwards.
TTCAAATTCACTTTCTGACCATATGTTGTTTAAAGGGAAGAAAATGTGTATTTTGTTGACTATTGATTTCCAAATGGCAACATAAATTCTATATTTATGTGGCCTTTTGTAATATGTGGACCAAAAAGTGTTAATAGGTGTGACCATTAGGTTGTTTAAAGTGACAGAAATGTGTGATTTTATGTGTCTATTTGATATCAATGGTCTCATGAATTTTTGTTGTAGCCTTTTGTAATATTTAGTCACACAAAGCATGAAATTTAATGATGACCGATTTCACATTTTATTCTAAATAATAGCCACATGATAACTCACGTGTGACTGTTATGAATTTATTGGTCACATATTAACACCTTAAATTGTGGCACATAACTTAATTTAGTAAACATTTGTGATTATGTTGTGGCTATTGTTAGGCATATTAGTCAATGAGCATGCTAGAAGTTTATGTGACTATACACTTAGTTTTGTCATGCTAACACACAAGTAACTTTATACTCACATTTTGAGTTACCATGACCCATATGTACTGGATTTTGGCTACACTTAAATCTCAATGTGTGACAAAAAACGTTTAGTGTGACCATTTATGGAATTTGGTTCAATGTTTCAAGTGTGTGACATTTATTCTTCTCCTATTTATATGAATATAGTGCTTAAATGATTCAAACTTACTTTTCATTTGTCACGGTCCACAATTCATATGTTGCATATAATTAGCAAAAAGAACAGTCAGCTTAAATAATGTGTTAAACAAAACTTGACTGTATGATTTGGCTCATAAAAATTACTTCATGTGACAATTATTTGTCAATTTGCGTCACATTGTTCAAGTGTGTGACATATAATTTGTCACTATTTACTATGTATTTCGTGACTAATGCTTCAAGTTTCTTATATTTGTCACGCGTTCCTAAATTAATAAGTGGCTAAATTAACTATTACAGTTACCTTTAGCACATAACTGTTCGAATGTGTGGTAATACAGTTCTACTGGTCACACATATGAATTTTCATGTGTGGCTAATTAAGTAAATGTTGACTATTTTGGTACCTTTAGCCACATAAATATGTGAATGTGTGGCCGTTCCATTTTGCCCATGTGTGACCAAATCTACTTTTTGTACTAGTGTTTAATGAAGATGAAAGCGGTTTTACAATGTATTAACAATGCAATAAAATTTGTTTTTCGTGATTGTCCTAGTTGTGAGAAGGTTTTTTTAATCCAATTTGGGCGATTTTAGAGAAATTAATTTCTCATTAATTCACAGTTGCAATTTCAAACGGTTGTTTGTTACTCTTAAGATGTTTTAGGTTGATTTGACTACAACATCTTACTAGTAAAACGGTGGTTATAAAATCTAAATCGGATGAAATAATGTTATTGTTTTTGTATATTGTAGGAATGATTTTTATTTATATGTTTTTTAATAATATATACTTGTCAATATATGTCCTTATATTGTGGTTTCAATTTGCAGAAAAACAAAGTTTGAAATATTATAGAACTGATTGATGGAAATATCAAAACAAAAACAAGTTTCATATTACAAGTATTCAAATTAAAATTTAAAGTTAAGGTGTATCGTTATTTACTATATTTGTCTATTTACAATTTAAAATACTTGTAGGGCCACCAAGATAAGTTTTGAATCCATGTGATCTTTTGTAGAATTCCAATAAAATACTCTTTCCTTCATTTTCTTCATTTTCCTCTTTCTTCATTCTGATATTCTCTGTAACTTAGGGTTAAGACATACTCAGATCTGCTCATCAACTGTGACTGGACCAGCCAAGATATATCATACCGCCTCTAAATCAAAATGAACAAACAAACAACAATTATGTCTGATCGCGTCTGACTGGTCAGACGTCAGACGTGGTTCAAATGTTTTTGGCAAAAACAAACACACCCTAAGTATGGGAAACATAATTAGTTATTTAGAGGAAATCCTAATTTAAAAACTAGTGTATTTAACAAAAATCCCTAAATTTGAGTTCATGTGCAAAATAAATCCCTAGACACAAGAAAGAAGAAATTAAAAGGATGAAATCACTTATAATGGTGTTAGGTAAAATGGAGTGATTAACTTGTGGACAAATTACCCAGCAACTGATTTGGGATGATTTCTTGAAGATGATCTTTGTTTTTGTTTTATGAAAGTGAAAACAGTCTTTGGATATCGTGTTAGAAACCCCACTGTCTGGTTGAGCACAAGTTCTCTCGGATCGGCAGATCCCTTTCAGTGGGAGTATGGTCCCTTGTTGGAAAGGGATTTGTGGGTCTGGTGGGTTTAGGGGAGTTTTGGTTTTAATTATTAGAGTTTTAGGTAGAATCAATGGGATTCGGTTAATGTTGGCCTAGGCAGAGAACTTATATTATATGTGCGGATGAATATAAATGGTCTCGAGGTGTGTAGATTCGTTTCGTAAGGATAAGCGAATGAATATAAATGTTTGGTGCGAGTGTGTTGAACGGTATTCTTACTTAAGTCGATCGCGCCTTTGTTGTCGCATAGGATGGGAATGTCGTAAAGCTTGATGTCATAGTCGACGAGAGTTTGTTTCATCCATAGTGCTTGTTGATACGCCTTTTTGGTGGATAGATATTCGGCTTTGGTATGTGCTTAATTACACATACTATTTATCCAATAAAACAGGCTTAAATGACAAAAAACATACCAAAAATATGTTGTATTTATGTGTTTTGCTTTATATACTGTGCAGGTATCGGATATTTACTAAAAGACAAAAATCAAGTCAAAACGGACAAAACCAAGCACGGGAATGAAAAGAGCGTGGAAAGTCAAAATCAACCAGTCAAAAAAAGTCAAAGTCAGTCAAAGTCAAAAAGTCAAAGTCAAAGACGAAACTGATATCGAAGGACAAAATGTAAAATTGGGCCAAACCGCCACCAAGTTATCTGGGCTGGGCTTAGACATTAATCATCAATTATAAGACTTTAGCTTTATAGCTTTTATTAAAAAAGGGACTTATCCAAAATACACTTATAAACTAGCTTATCCAAAGGGGCCCCAAACACACTTTAACAACCATTAACCTCACCTTAACCCTCATTAAACCAAAGGTCCTTAAACCTTTGCACGTTACGTCCAAAAAGGACTAACAGGTGTCAATCCAACAAAGGGGACTAACGGTGCGAACTCCATAACAAAAACAGGGCTATCGCCCGTCAACTTTCATTCACCCAAAATCTATTTACCCGCAATACTATTCATCATCGTTCTCATACCTCTTCACTGCATGCATAAGACAAAACTATACCTCCCACTTCACACCCCACACCATAAACTAACATATCCACCATGGCAATCCTAAATCACCCATTCGTTCAAGGTTGAAGACAAAAATTAAAGGGTTGAGATCACTTGACTTGGAGAACACACAAAATGGAGGGCTAAGATTGGTTTTCGACTTACTCACACACCAAAACACCTCAGTTGTCACTCACAGAAGTAGCACAATGCTTAAAGACTCAAAGACCTAATTTTATTCTATAAATAAGGTCTCATTGTAGCCTTGAAAGGAGTTGTTTTTGTATTAGTTTAGCAGCGTAGATTTTTTATGTACTTTAGCCTTATTTCAATACATTCCAAAGACTTGTTTAATGTTTAAAAAAAGTCAATCAAAGTTTGAGGTTTTATGTTACATAATCTATTTTTTTTCAAAGTCTTATTCCATTGTTGCTAAAAGATTTTCATAAGTTACTCTAAGCTCATATTTACTCTAATATAAGCTTTTTCAAATTAAACTATTTTAACTTTTATAGTTGAAAGTATTTAAGTTTGTTTCAAAAACTCTAAAAATCTGTCAAGAACAATGGAGCATGGTGTATACTGGATGGCCATAGGTTAGTGCTTATTGGTAAGCATTAGGATAAGTTAGAAACTTGTTTTGGGTGCTAAGAATCTTAACCAATGCTAAGGACATTGTGTGTTTTTATTTTTTACATTTTTGCTAAAAACTGCTTATTGCTTATTTTCTAATTTTCATAGTGCTTATTCCTGTTTTAGATTGCTTATTATGTCTTTTTATTGTGTTTTGACCATGTTTCATGCTTAGTTGTACTTATTTTCTTAGTTTTGTAAATTTTAGTCTAAAATCAGTTTAAAAATACATAAGATATTGGACATAATCTTTTTTTTTATGTAGTTCTGTTGTTCTTGCTTATTTGAGTATTAAGTTGTCATTAGGGTTATTTTAAGTTAATTATTCATATGGGCTTTAAGGTTTAAGGTTAAAATTGATTTTCCAAGTTTTAAATTGGGTTTTGAAAAAAATTAAATTTTAAAATAAAATTTAATCAACTTTTACAAAAAAGGGGGTGTTTGGTTAAGAGGCATAGTTGGGTCTAAAAATGGTGTAAAAATGTTTGGGTCCCGTAGAAACTTTAGCAAGCCTTCTTTAAGTAAATTGATTTGTTTTTAAAGGTTTTAAAGTTTTTTAAAGTGAGTTTTTAAGTTATTTTATTAAGGCTTATTTTATCTGTGGTTTTCAAGAACAAATTATGATATCTTATTTGATAAGGCTTTTAAAAAATCTAGCTTTAAGTGGTGTATTGGTGTAGTTTATGTTGTAAATATTTGCAGTAGTAACAAGTTTGGTTAAGTGTATTTGCATTTGTGGTTTTAACGTACAATCTGTAAGTCTTATTTAAGTTTCAAAAAGCCAGTTTTTCATTCTTTAAATTGATAAGTTAAAGTGGTTTTGGCTTTGATATTTCCAATTCATAAGTAGCTTGTGTATGTATTTGATATGCTTTCTGCTTACTTTCAAATTTTAACATATTTTACTAGCTTATAATAGGTGTTGCAAATATCTCAGTTGCTTTTAAAAAGAAAACCAAAAAAAGTAGGATTTAGAAAAATCAGCTTTTTCATAAGTCTTTTTCATGGCTTATCTGAATTTTAAAATGATTTTTCTTTGCTGATTATTGTAGCTTATAGGATAAGCTCACTCTGCATATAAGTCACTAAGTCATAAGGTTCTGTTTAGGGGCTTAAAATTAAGCCCAAAAGTGCCTCATTGGTCTGTTTTTAGAATTGATTGGTCAAATAGCTTAGTTGCTTTTCTAAGCTTATGGCTTATTGGATTTGCTTTAGTTATGTTTAGATCTGCTTATTAGGATAGGTTTAAGTGCTTGTAACTTATTTAGTTTAGATTAGAGCTTATTTAAGCTTATTAGGCACTTTTAGTTTAGGATTTTAAGTTTAAAAGTCTATTAAGTGAATCTGTCAATTTAAGCTTAGTTTAGCTCATTTTATTTGCTTATTTTTCGTCCTTAGTGCTACGTAGGTGTAGGTGTAGGTGTTAAGCTGTCATAAGCTCATTTGCTTTTTATTAGATTATTAAGTCTAAAAAAAGCCAATAGTTTAGCCCTTATAGCCCTTAGCTCAAATCCTAGTCTGTTAACTTATTTTAGCTTATTCATAAGTTTTCATAAAAAGTGTTTTCACAAAAATTGCTTATTTTGGGAAAAAAAGTTATAAATACTTTTTCCAATAAGAAATTTTCAAAAAAATCATTAGAAGTGGGAAGAAAAGGGTGAGCACAAGGGCTCGAAAACCCAAAGAACCTCAATACCCTGAACCAACGTTTTTAAACCACACACACATCCATCCTGCCTTGGTTCTTTTGCGTTTATAACTCACACAATTGTCTTTTATACTCATTTTCTCTTTTTAGCTTATCAACCATTTTTGCTTATTTTTGTTTTTCAATAAGCTGTTTCACCCGTGTTTTGTTTTCTTAGGTTAAGAATAGTGCAAAGTACTTTGCAGATTCGGAAACAAAGAGTCGAACCGTTCGCTCTTGAAGAACGTTCCCATAGTACGTTGGACTACGATCAACGTACTATGGCAGAATTATCCGTGACCCACCGAGGGTTATGCGGACGGCAATCGTAGTACAACCATTCCCGTTAGACATTAGAGGTCAAGCTTAGTCTAAATCACATTTGTAACATCAACAAAATTCTTTGGTTTTGAGAATGAAGATCCATATGCTCTATTCTATATTTTAACAAGATCACTTTACGTTGAAGTACAAAAGTTGTGCCTGAGCGTCGATTAGCTATATGCTTTTTCATTTTTATCGAATGTCCAGCCCGGATTTGGTCGACAAAGAACCTCCGAGTCTATTCTCACTTGGGACGATCTTGTGTCCAAGTTTATTAACCATTTCTTTCCTCCCTCAAAACAACAAATCTTAGAATGAAATTTCAAATTTTAATCAAAAAGTTTGAGGAACGTTTAGTGAGGCATGGGACCGATTCAAGGATCTCCTTCGAGCATGCCCCCATCACGGTTTTACCGAATTGCATCAACTCGATACCTTCTACAATGGTTTGAAACAATCCGATCAAGATTCTTTATATTTGCCGCCGGTGGCAATCTTTTGGAAAGAAGTGACAAGGATGTGTTGAAAGATCATTGAAAAACAATCGAATGTTTTTAATTCAAGAAACAAAACGATATTTACTCAAGTGAAAACATGTAATGTTGATTCTTCAGATGATAGATAGTGTCGTAGCTTGTGCGAGACTAAATGCAATGACGCGATGTTTAAACAACATCAGTAAACCAGCTTAGCTTCCGTTAAACGTGTTGGGATTCTGTGTTACTTGTGCAGTGCTAATTGTTACGACAGTGTTCTTGCACGATGGCACACATTTTGGGTTATCATGACAATATCCAAGGTATGGTTTCAGCCGACACCAGTTAACTACAATTAAGGAAATTACCGGTCGACCTCCAAGTGTGCTAACAAACTCGACCACGGTTTTACTCATCCATTGAGCAAAATAATCAAAAAGGTACAATCACTGGTTATAATCAAAACAAGGATATTAGATTTATCAAGCCCGACTCAACAAACTTAAGTAACATACTTGGAAAATTTTAAGAAAAAAAATAAGGTAGCATGCAAGCTATGAGAATCATATGGTAATTTAAAATCCAGAATTTAGAAATGAAATGCAAAGCGACAAGTCAAATAAACAAATGGCGCTTAAGAACATAATGGCTAGTTTATTTGTCAAATGAACACCGCTTCTTCTTGGGTTTGGGACCATCCATAGCAACCATCTTGATAAACCGAAAGGTGATTAAATATTTATTTTTAATTGAAAGCCATCAGCACCCGAAGTGGTAAGTTTTAGATGGGACCCTTCTCGTTCCAATTGCATCCTCCATTAATTAATCCCGGAGGAGGATGAAACAAGTAGCGGAGACGTTAATGGACCGGAAACCACGTGAGTATACCATTTAAGTCCTCACCTCATTTTGTCAAAAACCTCAAGTCCTTCACAAAAAAATCTTATGAGTTGCCCAAAAGGGATCCTTTCACCCCAATATCATTTATCCTTCATGATGAACAAGGAAAACAGCAAGACAAAAATGAATTACAATTTCATAAGTTTGGCAAATGTTTCAAACATAACTTCAATCAATATCTCTCTTGCTGATGCATAAATTCTAATTACGAAATACAGAAAATGCTTAATGCTCTCATTCACAATAAGGAGAAACTTTTCAAAAATGGCAAATACACCCTAAATGAAAAAGTGCATCATCGGTTATCCTTAGGAAGTTAACCTGAGGAACTTAGAGACACTGCGGAAATTTCTCATTCATGTAGTTTTAGTGAGCTCAATAGCTAGGCCCTTAGCCGATCTAGGTGCCAGTATCCACTTGATAACCACTATCGGTTTGGAAAATTTTGGTTTTATCTGAATCTTATATCCACCCAATGACCTTGATTAGCTAACCGGTCGGTTTGTTAAAATGTCGAAATTGCAAGGATGTTTTTGATCGGTTGGAAGATTCACGTTCCCTGCTGATTTCATCATCATCGATTATGAAAGCGATCCTCGAGTTCCCCTCATGTAACACCCCCAAATTGGGTCGCAGCGGAATAAGGGTCCAGGGCGTGTTACTTCAATGATCAATAACACAAGATATATATAGAACTACCAAAAAGTCGTTTAAAAACCGATACATTAGGATTTAAATAAGTATGTGTTAATAAGCCTTGAAAGCTTTACTTGTTTTACTGTTCAAAATACATTGATTTCGAGCCATAACAGAATATACAAAATGTAAGGCGGACAAATCTTTAATGCATGATATCCAAATCAAAACACTCATGTATCCCTTGCACTCGTGCTTTATTGACCCCCTCTTGAAGAACCATTGCTTTCAAAACGTCAAACAAGAATGTGGTGAATTAATAGGTGTGTATATGTATATTGTTGGACACAGATTTCTCAAGTATATGATACATGCAACAGATGCAGCATCATATAAATGTACATTTCGTTGCCCCTACGCTCATGGGAACTAAAGCTCGACATAAATGAATACCATTCATAAATGGCCTATTTGCAGTGATGATGTTCTAACCGAACATCTATGTTCAACATTGGTATACGTTTGTTTTCAGTGGATTAGATAATTCACCGACCGGGGACGTCAATCCAATAGAGTCTATTCATAAATTCGGCTCACAATCCAGAACTAAGACTGTTCATGATAATAGGCTCAACTTGGGTTATCGCTACATAGGCACACGTAATAATGATGTAAAACTTTTCTTGTGTCCATTTATAAAACAGTGCATGTTTCTCACCCATAAACTTATAAAACAAAACTCTTGTAAAACGTGGAGCTATGAACCTCACTTTGAGTGAGCGTTTATCAAGTTATCCAGAAAATGCGTCACGGTAATGATCGTAGGACATATATCCAATATAGGTCGTATAAGTACTAATCACTTTGATTAAACTACTAATGTATTATTCTATATAGATAATCAACCATCCTATTTGTTTTAGTCGAATTAATATTTAATTAATGTGTAATGTTTATAAATATACCTTTAGTAATAATGACAAATTTATGTTTAGGTCCGTTTCTTACGTTTCTTATGTTCATGTTTTGTATTAAAGACGATGTATCAAAATATATCATTTTTGTTTTTCATGTCCCGGTGGGAACAGTACATTTCACTATTTACAACAGTTTATTAATTATTTACGTTTTGTGATCAAAATCAGTAAACGTCGTATCTTATTCGTTATAGCTCCGTTTTTAGAGATTCTTTCGTGTTCATTCTCGTAAATTAAGTTCTATATATTAATGTTGTTTTCAAATTGTATTAAATCTGGATGACAGTAAAATTTTTAAAAAATAGTTTTATAAAGTATTTTATACATTTAAGTTTATAATCTTGGTAGTCATAACTCCTTCGTTATCAATAAAAAAAATATGATTCTTAGCATTTTGGTGTCATAATAATATGTGTGTTCTGAGAAAAATACTAAACTCTTAATATATTAGAAGTTTTTTTTAACTTGGTTTACTACCATTCTCTTTTATATCGCGTTTAATTAACGTGTAACTCGTAAACTACGTATCTTTTTCGTTATTAATCAGTTTTTTGAGTTTCTTACCTTTTTGGAATCGTCATGAGACGTACTATTTTATAATAATATAAAAAGTATACCTTATTTTTCGAACCAAAACAGAAAGTTTGGAGGTTTGTGTTAAAAAAACATGTTTTAAACTTGATTTTGTACTTTTTAGCTTAACCATCTTGTAACAAATCCATTACACCACTCATTATCACATGTATTACATTCCTAGGGTCCCTAAGTCCATCATTGTCCAAGAAATGTCCAAGTTCAACAAAAGTTTTACCTATCATTTACTTATGACATGTATAAGTAACTTTTTATAACAACTAGTTTATACTTATACATTTTATACTTAAACCAACATTGTACAATACTCATAATCTCATTATGATATGATATTACCAACCTCATAACATATGAAAAAGTTCATGAAACAATAATCACAAGTAAAAATTCTATTTTACATGTTAAAACATTCCCTAAATGGTGATGAGCCATATAAACATTATATACATATGAAATCATGAAAGTAAATGATGCCCCCCCCCCCCCCCCCCCCCCCCCCCACCCCCCATTTTAATACCCTAATGGTTTTTAGTACTTGATGTGATGTAATATGAAACAGTAACAACTATCTAAACCCTTGTTTAGATCAATAAACCCTTGCTTCCACATTAGGAAAACCCTAATTAATCCTCAAAACCCTAATCCTTGCTTTTCCTTGCTGAAACCTTGGAAATGCCATTTAACATCCAATACTTCTAAACACTTTAAGACATTTTAGGAATGATGTAAGAATGTGTGTAATTGTTGTAGGAAATTTTTTTTTGGATTTATATATGAAATAGGGGTGAGCCGTGGGCTTATTGAAGCAAAATGGAAAGAGAAGTTGATTTTTTTTGTTAAGTGTTGAGAGAAGTGTATGTTTCTTACTAGTATGCAAGACTTATATGGCCATAGGACTAGTCAAAGACATGTTGAGGGTCTTATGGAAGTCTTGGTCAAGTTCACTATTAGAGCAAGTAAGAAAAATAAGCCCTTGGTTCCTAAAAGTAGAGATTGTCCCCATGAAAACATGGAGAAGTGTTTTCTATGATATTTTCTTTACCAGAAAATGCTTAAAGCTCTCCTTTCCAATAAGGAGAAACTTTTAGAACTGGCAAATACACCCCTCAATGAAAATTGCTCAGCGGTTATCCTTAAGAAGTTACCCGAGAAACTTGGAGACCCTGGGAAATTTCTCATTCCGTGTAGTTTTAGTGAGCTCAATTGCAAGGCCTTAGCCGATCTAGGTGCCAGTATCAACTTGATGCCACTCTCGGTTTGGAAAAAGTTAGGTTTATCCGAACTTATATCCACCCGAATGACCCTTGAATTAGCTAACCGGTCGGTTTGTACACCAGCTGGAATTGCAAGGGATGTTTTTGTTCCGGTAGGAAGGTTCACGTTCCCTGCTGATTTCGTCATCGTCGATTATGAAAGCGATCCTCGAGTTCCCCTTATCTTGGGAAGACCTTTCTTGAGGACCGCTCGTGCTTTGATTGACGTGCACGGAGAAGAATTGATTCTCTGTGACGGTGACGAAAGATTAATCTTGAATATGAAACATGACACTTCAAGTTATTCTAATAAACCTCAAAGAGAATCAATCAACATGATTGATATTTACAATATTTCATACGAAGATTATCTTGAAGACTTGTTCGCAAATGAGAAAATAACAAATCATCTGAGTGGCAATCCTACTTTTTCTTCGGAACCCGACACACTCACTTCCGATTTAACTTCACCGGAAGTTAAAGATGATATCTTTGATCCGGAGGGAGACATTGTTCTAATTGAGAAATTGCTAAATCTTGATTCTACCAAAGATCTCCCTCCCTCTCATAATATCAATCCATTAAGTGGCAGTACCACTTCTTCTTCTCCTAGTCTCACAACTTCTGAGATTAGTGATTATTCTCTTGAGGAGTTCGCCGATGAACTCGCTCTTATTGAGTCATTTCCACCGGGAAATGATGACATGACTCCGGAAGACGTTATTAGAGAGATCGAATATTTGCTTAACCGTGATCCATTAGCAGAATATTCTCCTAATAACGATCTTATTTATACCATTCCCGAGATGTTCACCGATGAACATACTCTTGATTATTCATATCCTCCAAGATATGATGATGCCGATGATGATCTTTTTGATCTCAAGACCGATAATGATGAATGGGGAAAAATATTATATGATGATCCATTTGACTCCAAGGAAAATAAAATCAAAGATTCTAAACTCTTGGTTGATGAACTTGATTCCCCTGGATCAAGTAGTTTCCTCCCTCATTTCCTCGAGTGTGACTCGGTTCTCTATGAGGATTTTTCTGAGGTTGATACTTTGACTTCAACCGATAACGAGGACAAAGTATTCAATCCAGGTATACTCGTTCATGAGAACCTTTATGAAGTCACCAATCGAGTAACACCGGATAAGAATGTAAAGAAGATATCCTCGTCTAATGCTTCTTTAATTCTTGAGGATTATAATCCTCCTCTTTCTGATCATGAACTTCCTTTCCACATAGAAATTCCCGGGTCCGGAACTTTACTCTCGTTTTCATCCGAAAATGAGGAAAAAGTTTTCAACCCCGGGATTCTCATTTCTAAAAGAGGTCATTCACTGCTACCGGAATTATCTCATCGAGGCTCTAAAGCTTTCAAAGTCATTAATATTTTTAAAAGCCCGATGGAGATTTTTCCTTGCTCTTATGGAGAGGACATCCGTGTTTTGGATGTGACGTGGTCTCCATTTTTTATCCTCTATGAACAAAGAAGAAAACAACTCAATTCGGGGACGGGTCAAGCTTAGTGACCTTAAACAAGCACTTCGTGGGTGGCAACCCATGCTTATCCTAATATAATTATAATAGTAGTAATGAATAAGTGTGTTGTGAGGAGGCTCGCCTCTTCATTCCTCTCCTCGTGTTCATGGTTTTTGTTTTGAAGTCCTAGGATTGCCCCGGATTTTGAAGCCTCTCGTGCTCGTGGTTTTGTCCTTCGTTCACTCGAGCTTCAATCCTTAGCATAATTATGGGAATCCAAATAAAAGCAATTACCGCGTGGCCGGTAAAATTTTCGGAATGTATTTCAAATAATAAATCATATTTATTATGATATTCTCAAGTGGAAGTTATTTTTAACTTATTTGGCTCGAAAACGAAAAAGATATATGTTAATTATAAGCTGACGTAGCAAAAACGACCCACTAAATCACATTTTCACAACTCGGACTCTAAAGCAATTTGATGTAAAACGACATTCCTGACAACTTTTTAGTTTTGACCGAGACCCGAAAACAGTCAGAAAGTGACTGAAATGCCCTCGCAAGATTATAGAAACGCGAAAATAATTAAATAATATCTAATTATCACTTTTTATTAAATAAAAATATTTAATAAATTTGTGATCATTTTATTCAGTGACGTTTGTTGAAGACGCAGATATTCGAGTAAAAGAACATTTTACGGATAAAGTTTACCGGAAATATACACATGAATAATAAACGTTTTAAATAAATTATATAAAACGTTTATGAAAATTTGTCGAGTAAATACTCATTTTTATCAGAAAAATGATTTGGAAAACAATGGCGCAAGTTTCGTATTTTGAATCGTCCGATAAGTGGCTCAAACGAGTCCCGAACCGATAGTTATCAAAAACTATATAAAAATTTACAAAATGAACCCTAGACTATTGGGTATTTATCATTTCATATTATAATTTTTAATATATATATAAATTTTATACATACATATTTCATTATATACAAAATAATAACACACACACATCACCATGCTCCTCTCTCTCTCCCACCATTTCCGGCAGCCACCTCCGGCCACCACCGCCGCCACTCGCCGCCGCCGGAAAACTTTTTCGGCGACTTTTCCGACGAAGACCAAAAATACTCCTCACCTTCCGATCTATCCGATCCCCTAACCTACTCGCTACCACGCGCCATCACCACCCTCACCTCCACCACCACAGCCGTCACCTCACCACCACCCCCACGCCACGTACCATCGTCACCACAGCCCTACCACTGCCTCCCCACACCGCAACCCCCACTGTCACCACCACTTCATCACAGCCACGAAAAAGGGGTTGTTGTTTCGGTGGTTAGCCACCGAAAAGGGTGCGTTTGGCTGTGGTAGCACTAAGGGTGCGTTCGGGTTAAAGACATGACCCCCAAGGGTGCGTGGGTTTCAGGTCAAACCACGAACCAGGGTGTGTTGGGTTGAGTCTCAGTCGCAAGGGTGCGTTGGGTGTGTCTCAAAACTAACCA
>BQNB010068582.1:1845-33798 GCA_026074375.1 Tanacetum coccineum | reverse complement strand
AGATTGTTCTTGTGAGATCACTTGGTTATGTTCTTTACTTCAAGATCTTAGGGTTCCATTACACCTCCTGTCAGAATTCTATGTGACAATATTTCTACTATAGCCCTTGCTTTCAATCCAGTACAACATGCTAGAACAAAATACATTGAGATAGAGTGTCACTTTGTCAGGGATGAGATCAAGGCTGGACAAATCACTATATCCTATGTTCCTACAACTGCACAAGCTGCTGACATTCTTACCAAGGCCCTTACTACTTATCCATTTCACAAATGCTTAGCCAAGTTAGGCATGTGTGATCCTTACACACTGCCTATTTGTGGGGGGGGGGGGGGGATAATGGTGCAAGCACACAAGTTAACTCCACAGTCAACTCTGTTTCAAGAAACAGAGCATTCAACAATGGAATTACAAGACAAGATGGCATCAACATAAAAGATACAAGCTGGAATAACTTATATACTTCTCCACATTGTACAAGGCATCAAAGCCATTTAGTTAGTGTAGCACAGTTTTAGTCAGTTAGTTATTTTACCTTCTTTCTTGATGTAACAGTAGTATAAATACTTGTTATATACCTCACTTTCTATTTGGTTCAATGAAATACATTTTTAGTATTACCTAAATCCCCTCATTTACAATACATACCAAGTCTTTAATTTTTCAAATTTTCTTTTTTCGAGTAACTACTGGTTCTAATTCTAACTTTTTGACCGACTAATCTATGGGGTTTGAACTCACCGTCACATAACCCAAACCAGGTAAATCATTCCCTTTTCAGGAGGTTGTTGTGACCACTTCAAGTTATCCTTTTTTAGGAAGTTGGTGTGACCACTTCAAGGTTGTTTGCACCTAGCAGGAATTGAAACTTGAGACCTTACATATTTTAAAGCGATAGTCACAAACCTTTTTGCCACTAGACCACCCTTGAGTGGTTATATTTTTATTTGTGTTAGATAATATTATATGCAAAATATATGAATGAATTGAGTTTTAAATATATTTTCATTGGTATTATTTTCATTAAGTGTTATATAACACAAACAAAAATATTTAAGATTAAAGTTAAAAAAACTTAAAAAGTCAAATTAGGACAATTATTTTGAAACGAGTGGAGTAATTGATATTAAACGATTTTTTTTATAATTGATATCAAAGGAAGATTGCTATAGTTTGTTGATTTTAAGTATGCAATATAGTTTATACTAGAGACATTATTTTATTTAAAAAGAGCTCATATGCTTTTGTAGCCTCGAGGGCCCAATCTTAGGTGCTACAAGACCACATCTTACGTGACAGTGGCATATGTGGTATGTATGTTGATTATGTTTCTGTTTTGGCTTGTCTTCGTGATATGATTCCAAGCTTTGATTTTAGCCGTTTCACTAACAAGGACACCGCCACCTCTAAAGCCCAACAAACACTGGCGAATGTCCTTTTTAGTGAAATAGTAAGGATACGGAAGTCCACTTTGACATGACTATGAGACAGAAAGCAATTTTTTAGTGTCTACGCGCACCACATGCTCAGGATTTTCTACTAGATATCCCCATAGACGGGCTTGGTCAACATATGTCACTGTTGGAATATCGTATTATCCTTAAGTATCATCTCATGATTCCATTATTTCCGGTTGATGCGATACACCCTGTTCGTCGCAAGGCATGTTTGGATTCCTTTGGGGAACATGCGGTTCATTATAAAGAGCTCTCGGGATTCAAGTACCGACATGATATGGTTAGGGACGTATTTTTTGACATATGTAGGCGTGTCGGGATCTCCGCCAAGAAAGAAGCATCTGTGAACTTTTTAACTGACCCGTCAGATAGAAGATCCACACTCAAACCGGCTGATATTTTGGTTTTTGGATGGGTTAGAGAGAAACATGCGTACGTGGATCCGACTAGGGTTTCTCCACTCGTGGGGTAGCGGGTCAGACTGCCTTGATGAAAGCCGCCTCGTGCAAAGTGACAAAACACGAGAAAACATGCATTAAAAATCAACACGTGTTTATTCCTTTTGCGTTTGATACCTTTGCTTTCCTTGCACCAGAGGCGGTGGAGCTACTCTGCCGAGTTAACGGTTAAGCACACATATCTTGATAACACCTAGCTAGGAATGTGATTTTTTAAAGTATTGGCTTTGCAATCCAATAATGGATTAGACTTATCAACTTATTATGAATCTAAAACTTAGCTAGAAAAGACAGGTTTATAAAGTATGAGGCAGGTCGAATTTTTAGTATATTATATGAGACAATAACTAATGTTTGTAGTGACATTTTTTTCTGCTAAAATGTGTGGTAAAAGGATGTTTGCGATTGCTTATCAATTTTAAAAAGAGTTTAAGAAGTGTTTATTTAAGCTTATTTTTTAAATTATTAACTTATTTCAAACCGCTTATCTTTTATAAGCTTATGTTTCGGTTATTTTTTTGACTTTTCAACTTATTATGAATCTAAAACTTAGCTAGAAAAGACAGGTTTATAAAGTATGAGGCAGGTCGAATAAGCTAATAAACTCATAAAAACAAGCTTAACCAAACGACCCTAAACATGTGTCTTATAAAAATGTTTATTATAAAGTACTCATTTAAGTTAAAATAAGCCGTGTAAACAATTACTCCCTACGTCCTAAACTTTTGTCTTTAAGTAAAAAACTCGTATATTATGAAAAATGCAATCATAAAAGTATAACACTAATAAAATTTAGTGTTCACATGTTAAGAACTTTTTTGTTTATTGAATCTCCAATGACTCTGAGACATGTCAAAATAATAGAGTGGATAATAAATATTACATGTAAGTATTCCAAAACAATTTATCTGAAAATAAACAAAGCAACATAAGAACTAAAATAAGATTAAACACTATGAAGGGTGATGCACAATCTCTACCTCATCGTCTAAGCACGATCTATCATAGAGAAAACCCACTATCACATGCGGTGATGGGATTTTGGCTTCTTTTTAGTGGTGAACACCACCAAACGCATAAAAAACACAAACGATCCATTTTGTGGGGACCCCAAACATTAAAAAACGATAACTTTTATAAATAAGAAAATTCTTTTACTAAACCTTATCATTTTATTTACTTATAAATACCTCCCCCCAACCCATTATTATTATTATTATACACAACTTCTCACTCTATCTTTATATGTATTCTTATTATGTCATCTCCTACAAAATGTATCAAAACACTCCCAAAAATAAAAAAAAAACCTAATAACGTCACTAGCAAAATGTCTAAACATCAAATTCAAATTTCCATCTTAGTTATTTACCAACGGTAAACTTTCGAGTCTCATTATTTGTTTACGGAACACAATACTAAAACCAACAATACCAAAAACCCACTATTCATACATCACAACAAAATATGTATCAATCGCAAATTTATCCACCACAAATGTATGATCCGCTAATGTATCCACCACAAAATATTGGCGATTCTTCACAACAAGATATGTGTGGTTCTTCACAACAAAATATTGGCGGTTCTTCATCACCACATCCACCTATGTCTCCCATTCATCCATTCAATGTTAATGATTTGCCAATGTATGAACCTCAATTTTCTTTGTCTAACCCCGTTGATGAGGTCTCTCCTGTCGAAGA
The DNA here is from genome assembly GCA_026074375.1 of Tanacetum coccineum. Lineage (NCBI taxonomy): Eukaryota > Viridiplantae > Streptophyta > Magnoliopsida > Asterales > Asteraceae > Tanacetum > Tanacetum coccineum. Next base: position 30,177 of record BQNB010068582.1, on the reverse strand, counting down.
AATCCCTCCCCAAAGGAAGAAGATGCCAGAAAGACGTCTTAAAATGATGAGGAAGAGCATCGTAATGTTCCATGGACCATTGTAGAAGAAATTGCATTGTGCAAAGGTTGGATTCGTACATCTGAAGATAGCGACAACGGTAATACGAAAAAAAAAACAAATTGGTTTTGGGTGGAGGTTTTAGGTTTCCTTGAGCAACAAATGAAGTATCTAGTGTTCGAACCTATGATTCATTAAACGGGAATTGGAAGGGTTTGCGTCCTAAAGTGGCTCAATTTTGTGAAGTGTACAATAATGTCCGTTGAAGGGTGCATAGTGGATCCAGAGACGAGGACTACACCCAAAAGAAACTTGACGAATATCGTGTTGAGTATGGAGTACCTTTTACACTTCTTTATGCGTGAAAAGTTTTTAAAGATGTTCTGAATGGAAGAAAGAGAAAAATTCAAGATTTGAAGAAGGGAGGCGAGAAAAGTTCAAGAAATATAAGTCATCAGGTCCGAGTTCAACACATTGAAGTCAAGAGAGGGTAGTTTAAATCTCAATCAAGCGGATAATAGTTTAAATCTCAATCAAGGAGGTGCATGAAGTTCGACCAATGAGGAGGGATAAAGCGAAGAAGAAAACGCCGAAAACATTCAATCCGTCAGTATCATCAGCTTGAAGTGATGAAGCGTTAGCTAGGTTGTTGGTCAATGAATAAAAAGTTAAACAGAGCCGTTTATAACGATGAAGAAAGCATACCAAAAAACCTTTTTTATATCAAGAGGCAGGAAGTTGAATTGCAACAAAAGAAGTTCGAACTAAACCAACGAATGTTTGTCTTTCAACGACAAGACGACAAATTGTTCTATATGAGCCTCGTTGATCACTTGAGTAGAAGTGAAAAAGTGTTGCATATGAAGCGGTTGATCAAGGAAAAGTACATGGACGATCAAGGAAAAGTATGGAGTACCTTTTACACTTCTTCATGCGTGGAAAGTTTTTAAAGATGCTCCGAATGGAAGAAGGAGAAAATTTCAAGATTTGAAGAAGGGAGGCGAGAAAAGTTCAATAAATATAAGTCATCGGGTCCGAGTTCAACACATTGCAGTCAAGAGAGGGTAGTTTAAATCTCAATCAAGCGGATAATAGTTTAAATCTCAATCAAGGAGGTGCATGAAGTTCGACCAATGAGCAGGGATAAAGCGAAGAAGAAAACGCCGGCAACATTCAATCCGTCAGTATCATCAGCTTGAAGTGATGAAGCGTTGGCTAGGTTGTTGGTCAACGAATATAAAAGTTAAATCAGAGTGTTTATACGATGAAGAAGCATACCACAATCCCTTTTTTTATTCAAGAGGCAAAGAAGTTGAAATTGCAACAAAAGAAGTTCGAACTAAACCAACGAATGTTTGTCTTTCAACGACAAGACGACAAATTGTTCTATATGAGCCTCGTTGATCACTTGAGTAGAAGTGAAAAAGTGTTGCATATGAAGCGGCTGATCAAGGAAAAGTACATGGACGATGAGGGGTGGTGTCCCCCCCCCCTTAACGACAAGACGACAAATTGTTCTATATGAGCCTCGTTGATCACTTGAGTAGAAGTGAAAAAGTGTTGCATATGAAGCGGCTGATCAAGGAAAAGTACATGGACGATGAGGGGTGGTGTCCTTGAGCAACAAATGAAGTATCTAGTGTTCGAACCTATGATTCATTAAACGGGAATTGGAAGGGTTTGCGTCCTAAAGTGGCTCAATTTTGTAAAGTGTACAATAATGTCCGTTGAAGGGTGCATAGTGGAGCCAGAGACGAGGACTACACCCAAAAGAAACTTGACGAATATCGTGTTGAGTATGGAGTACCTTTTACACTTCTTCATGCGTGAAAAGTTTTTAAAGATGTTCCGAATGGAAGAAAGAGAAAAATTCAAGATTTGAAGAAGGGAGGCGAGAAAAGTTCAAGATATATAAGTCATCGGGTCCGAGTTCAACACATTGCAGTCAAGAGAGGGTAGTTTAAATCTTAATCAAGCGGATAATAGTTTAAATCTCAATCAAGGAGGTGCAATGGAATGTTTTCGACCAATGAGAGGAATTAAAGGAAGAAGAACACGCCGGAACATTCAATCCGTCAGTATCATCATCATGAAGTGATGAAGCGTTAGCTAGGTTGTTGGTCAATGAATAAAAAGTTAAACAGAGCCGTTTATAACGATGAAGAAAGCATAATACAAAACCTTTTTTATATCAAGAGGCAGGATGTTGAATTGCAACAAAAGAAGTTCGAACTAAACCAACGAATGTTTGTCTTTCAACGACAAGACGACAAATTATTCTATATGAGCCTCGTTGATCACTTGAGTAGAAGTGAAAAAAAATAAAGTTGTTGCTATGGAAGCGGTTGATCAAGGAAAAGTACATGGACAATAGGGACAGTATGGAGTAACACTTTTACACTTCTTCATGCGTGGAAAGTTTTTAAAGATGCTCTGAATGGAAGAAGGAGAAAATTTCAAGATTTGAAGAAGGGAGGCGAGAAAAGTTTAATAAATATAAGTCATCGGGTCCGAGTTCAACACATTGCAGTCAAGGAGGTAGTTTAATCTCAATCAAGGGATTAATAGTTGAAATCTCAATCAAGGAGGTGACATGAAGTTCGACCATGAGCAGGGATATAAACGAAGAAGGAAAACGCCGTGGGCAAAGCATTCAATCCGTCAGTTTTCATCAGCTTGAAGTCTTTTGATGAAGCGTTGGCTAGGTGTTGGTCAACGAATTCAAAAGTTAATCGAGCCGTTTTATAACTATGGAAGAAAAGCATACCACAAAACCTTTTTTATATCAAGAGGCAGGAAGTTGAATTGCAACAAAAGAAGTTCGAACTAAACCAACGAATGTTTGTCTTTCAACGACAAGACGACAAATTGTTCTATATGAGCCTCGTTGATCACTTGAGTAGAAGTGAAAAAGTGTTGCATATGAAGCGGCTGATCAAGGAAAAGTACATGGACGATGAGGGGTGGTGTCCCCCCCCCCTTAACGACAAGATGACAAATTGTTCTATATGAGCCTCGTTGATCACTTGAGTAGAAGTGAAAAAGTGTTGCATATGAAGCGGCTGATCAAGGAAAAGTACATGGACGATGAGGGGTGGTGTCCTTGAGCAACAAATGAAGTATCTAGTGTTCGAACCTATGATTCCTTAAACGGGAATTGGAAGGGTTTGCGTCCTAAAGTGGCTCAATTTTGTGAAGTGTACAATAATGTCCGTTGAAGGGTGCATAGTAGACCAGAGACGAGGACTACACCCAAAAGAAACTTGACGAATATCGTGTTGAGTATGGAGTACCTTTTACACTTCTTCATGCGTGAAAAGTTTTTAAAGATGTTCCGAATGGAAGAAAGAGAAAAATACAAGATTTGAAGAAGGGAGGCGAGAAAAGTTCAAGAAATATAAGTCATCGGGTCCAGGTTCAACACATTGCAGTCAAGAGAGGGTAGTTTAAATCTCAATCAAGCGGATAATAGTTTAAATCTCAATCAAGGAGGTGCATGAAGTTCGACCAATGAGCAGGAATAAAGCGAAGAAGAAAACGCCGGAAACATTCAATCCGTCAGTATCATCATCATGAAGTGATGAAGCGTTAGCTAGGTTGTTGGTCAATGAATAAAAAGTTAAACAGAGCCGTTTATAACGATGAAGAAAGCATACTACAAAACCTTTTTTATATCAAGAGGCAGGATGTTGAATTGCAACAAAAGAAGTTCGAACTAAACCAACAAATGTTTGTCTTTCAACGACAAGACGACAAATTATTCTATATGAGCCTCGTTGATCACTTGAGTAGAAGTGAAAAAGTGTTGCATATGAAGCGGTTGATCAAGGAAAAGTACATGGACAATCAAGGAAAAGTATGGAGTACCTTTTACACTTCTTCATGCGTGGAAAGTTTTTAAAGATGCTCCGAATGGAAGAAGGAGAAAATTTCAAGATTTGAAGAAGGGAGGCGAGAAAAGTTTAATAAATATAAGTCATCGGGTCCGAGTTCAACATATTGCTGTCAAGAGAGGGTAGTTTAAATCTCAATCAAGCGGATAATAGTTTACATCTCAATCAAGGAGGTGCATGAAGTTCGACCAATGAGCAGGGATAAAGCGAAGAAGAAAACGCCGGCAACATTCAATCCGTCAGTATCATCAGCTTGAAGTGATGAAGCGTTGGCTAGGTTGTTGGTCAACGAATATAAAAGTTAAACAGAGCCGTTTATAACGATGAAGAAAGCATACCACAAAACCTTTTTTAAATCAAGAGGCGGGAAGTTGAATTGCAACAAAAGAAGTTCGAACTAAACCAACGAATGTTTGTCTTTCAACGACAAGACGACAAATTGTTCTATATGAGCCTCGTTGATCACTTGAGTAGAAGTGAAAAAGTGTTGCATATGAAGCGGCTGATCAAGGAAAAGTACATGGACGATGAGGGGTGGTGTCCCCCCTCCCCCTTAACGACAAGACGACAAATTGTTCTATATGAGCCTCGTTGATCACTTGAGTAGAAATGAAAAAGTGTTGCATATGAAGCGGCTGATCAAGGAAAAGTACATGGACGATGAGGGGTGGTGTCCTTGAGCAACGAATGAAGTATCTAGTGTTCGAACCTATGATTCATTAAACCGGAATTGGAAGGGTTTGCGTCCTAAAGTGGCTCAATTTTGTGAAGTGTACAATAATGTCCGTTGAAGGGTGCATAGTGGAGCCAGAGACGAGGACTACACCCAAAAGAAACTTGACGAATATCGTGTTGAGTATGGAGTACCTTTTACACTTCTTCATGCGTGAAAAGTTTTTAAAGATGTTCCGAATGAAAGAAAGAGAAAAATTCAAGATTTGAAGAAGGGAGGCGAGAAAAGTTCAAGAAATATAAGTCATTGGGTCCGAGTTCAACACATTGCAGTCAAGAGAGGGTAGTTTAAATCTCAATCAAGCGGATAATAGTTTAAATCTCAATCAAGGAGGTGCATGAAGTTCGACCAATGAGCAGGGATAAAGCGAAGAAGAAAACGCCGGAAACATTCAACCCGTCAGTATCATCAGCTTGAAGTGATGAAGCGTTAGCTAGGTTGTTGGTCAATGAATAAAAAGTTAAACAGAGCCGTTTATAACGATGAAGAAAGCATACCACAAAACCTTTTTTATATCAAGAGGCAGGAAGTTGAATTGCAACAAAAGAAGTTCGAACTAAACCAACGAATGTTTGTCTTTCAACGACAAGACGACAAATTGTTCTATATGAGCCTCGTTGATCACTTGAGTAGAAGTGAAAAAGTGTTGCATATGAAGCGGCTGATCAAGGAAAAGTACATGGACGATGAGGGGTGGTGTCCTTGAGCAACAAATGAAGTATCTAGTGTTCGAACCTATGATTCATTAAACGGGAATTGGAAGGGTTTGCGTCCTAAAGTGGCTCAATTTTGTAAAGTGTACAATAATGTCCGTTGAAGGGTGCATAGTGGAGCCAGAGACGAGGACTACACCCAAAAGAAACTTGACGAATATCGTGTTGAGTATGGAGTACCTTTTACACTTCTTCATGCGTGGAAAGTTTTTAAAGATGCTCCGAATGGAAGAAGGAGAAAATTTCAAGATTTGAAGAAGGGAGGCGAGAAAAGTTCAATAAATATAAGTCATCGGGTCCGAGTTCAACACATTGCAGTCAAGAGAGGGTAGTTTAAATCTCAATCAAGCGGATAATAGTTTAAATCTCAATCAAGGAGGTGCATGAAGTTCGACCAATGAGCAGGGATAAAGCGAAGAAGAAAACGCCGGCAACATTCAATCCGTCAGTATCATCAGCTTGAAGTGATGAAGCGTTGGCTAGGTTGTTGGTCAACGAATATAAAAGTTAAACAGAGCCGTTTATAACGATGAAGAAAGCATACCACAAAACCTTTTTTATATCAAGAGGCAGGAAGTTGAATTGCAACAAAAGAAGTTCGAACTAAACCAACGAATGTTTGTCTTTCAACGACAAGACGACAAATTGTTCTATATGAGCCTCGTTGATCACTTGAGTAGAAGTGAAAAAGTGTTGCATATGAAGCGGCTGATCAAGGAAAAATACATGGACGATGAGGGGTGGGTCCCCCCCCCCCTACCTAAAGTCTAACTTTCACAATTAAATTTTAGATGTATCAAATGTATAAACATATTCATATAAGAATAATTTGTAGTTTGACCCTTCTAAATGATACAACTCTATTTCAGCTCTTTCAAGAAACTAATTCAAGCTCCGTCCCTGAAAAGGTATATTTTAGATTATTAGTTTATGTTTTTTATTTCGTAACTTTATGTTGTTAATTATAATACTTAATGTTTTTTACAGTAATTACCAATAGAAGTTTAATTTACTTTTTATTTAGATTTGTTGAAAGAATGGTTAAAAGATGGTGAGTTTGGTGATGGCGAGTTTGGTGATGACCGGTGACTATAACGAGTAAAAGTTGGTGGGTTTGATGGTGTGTTGAATGATAATGCGACGCTCGCTGATATCGAGATAGTCTGTTTGACGAACTTGTGCCTAGTATTAAGACATATACCAAACAGGCCATACTCTCGTAACAAGAACAAGTGGTAAGTGAAAGAAGTCTTAAAAAAACATCCGACATGTCCACTAACTAACCTTCCAATAAAACCCTTTATTTGATTATGTCCTAGCACTAGTAATTGAACCGATTGATTACCTCCCCCGTCAATTCCCGGAGGAGACTCACAATCTCCGGTAGCTTATTTCGGTTACGTCACTTTATGGTAATCACGAACCCAACTTTTTTTTTCTATGTATATATTCTTTTTTAATGTAGTTGACTTATTTGTTACATACTGAAATATTTATATATAGTTATTGGATTGAAGTTAATAGCTATCGGGGATTCAGTAAATGGATCATGCTTTCAGATTAGCTTTATTGTTGTTGCTCCTTTTTGCAAATGGTATGTAACTATGTATGTCTATATTTCTTGTTATTTAATGATTTCATATTCGAGTTATTTCACGGAATAACACTCGTATTGAATGTTGCTGATTGTAGCGCGTAAAGTTTTGCAATTTACCCAAAAATGTACACCTCCGTCCCGAAATAAGGGGGTGTTAACTTATCTAACCCGATTACGGGTTTATCCCCCTGAGTTTAAGCTTATTTTGGGTTTATTAGCTAATTTGACTCGGCCTTTTTTTTTCATTCTCACATATTTTCGGGCTTATTTTCAGACATATGAGCTTATTATGACTTAAAGATAGAAAATAAGCTCATAAGCTGAATAGTAAGCCAGAAAAAATGGACTGTTAGATACTATAAGCCAAACCAAACAAGCTCAAAAGCCCAAAAAGTTGGCTTAAACAAACACGCCATAAAAAATGAGCTTATCAAAAGTTCAGTAAGCTCATAAACCGATCATTTCATCTAAGACAAACACTCCCTTAGAGCTTGTGAACTTGTCAATATCAGCCTTTGGCTTATTTGAGTTGATAATCTCATGAGCTCTAAAAACGAGCTTATCTGCTTTTCCAAGATCAAATATGCCCATAAGCTTGTTAAATAAGCTAATCCAAACACCCCCTAAGTGTCCACTATACAAAATAGCCCACGCTTTCGGAATGAGCAATTATCAGTTTATTACAGTGTTTGGTAGCTAAATGCAGTTATGTGTTTGGGTTGTAAGTGACAAAATGAGTGGGTTGGGTCACATGTCTAGACGGGTTTGAGTCTAAACGGGTCCGGGTCTAGATGTTTCATTTAGGAGCATGGGTCTCGGTTCGGGTTGACCCATCGGGATTTCAACACATTTTTTAATTGAGTGAAAAATATAAACGAGGCAGATTCACAAAGTTTTTTTTTACCGCATCAGATAACCGTCCAAAAGATACCCATGGTTAATTACTTAATTGCAATACAGTTGGAGGTTATATCAAAATACCCATTTGGACCATCTATAATATAGAGGGAGACCCAACAAAACCCATCACCTCATAAAGATTACCCAACTTGACCCAAAATGTGTGAGGTCTCAAGTTCATATCCCGCAAGGTGCAAACAACCCTGAAGTGGCCACACCAACCTCTTGAAAAGGGAGGGCTTTACCCGGTTTGAGTCTGTGTGGCGGTAGATTCAAACCTCATGGATTAGTCGGCCATAAGGTCGGAAACCATGGTTACCCAAAAAAACTGATAATGCTTTTACAAAACTGTGTAGTGTCTCTAAGAAAATGCAGCTGATCACTTGCTGAAGTATGTTTGAAGTAGACATTTTTTTTCTTTCTGATTGTACGTTTTGCAAACGCAATAGTAAGATAATCCACTCCAAAATGCAATCCCGAACACCCTCTAAGTAAGGGTACAATGAGATACTTGGTGAAGTATGTTGAAAGTAGACATTTATATTGGGACAAACTAAATAGAAAGGCGTACCTTTATTTTGAGTTTGAAATGTGTTTCTCTTATTATAAAACCATAATGTTCATGTGGGTGTCCTGATGATTATTATTGTTCCATTGGCTCTCAGTTTATCCATCGACTAGTGCATCTAATTTTGAACACTGTGAGACTACTGTAAAGCAATGGGCGTCTTCGTCTCTTCACTCAGATACCAAGGATGGGCATATTCTGAAGGATTTGTTGTTTTTCCTTCATGTACCAAGAACGGGAGGCCGGACTTATTTCTATTGGTAAATTATTCCCATCTGCAGCAGAGACTTATATATCCCTTTAATTTCAGTAGAATAATCACAGTTAACTTTTGTCGGTTTTACCCTTGTTTTTACAGCTTTTTGAAGAAATTGTACTCTAGCTCTCTAGAATGCCCACGTTCTTATGATAAGCTGCGCTTTGATCCTCGGTATATTCTATATTCTATAACCATTAACAGCTCTTATTTCTTTTTTGATTCTTCTTGTTTCTAAATCCTACAGGTCTTGTTCTTGTGCAGCAAACGTAATTGTAGGTTATTGGCAACTCATGATGACTATAGCATTATGTCCAAACTGCCTAGAGAGAGAACTTCAGTGGTAACGATACTTAGGAACCCAATTGACCGTGTTTTTAGTGCATACGAGTTTTCAGTAGAGGTAGCAGCTAGGTTTTTGGTGCATTCTAACTTGACATCAGCAACAAAAACATCCAGAACTGTGCGTTTAAAGAAGGGTGTTATAAGCACACTCGATATTTGGCCATGGAAGTATCTAGTTCCTTGGATGATGGAGGATCTATTTGCGCGGGTATGTTTGTTTCAACACGTACTATGGGATTGATACAATCTTTCTGTTTTTAAAGATTACTGATGGATCTATTTATTTTTTACAATGAACAGAGAGATGCTAGAAAAAGAATGGGTCCACCTAATGCTTATGGGAATGATTCATATAATATGGAGGAAATCGTTATGCCATTACATGAATTTATTAATCACCCTGTAGCTCTGGACATCATTCACAATGGTGCCACTTTCCAGGTATAGTTTGACGTATAAATGGACACTTTATCAAATTGATGCAAAAGTTTTCGTGATCGGTCAAGTTAGATTTGGTGACTTGTTGATACAAAAGTGTTTGTGTTCTTGCTAATAGGTTGCAGGTTTGACAAATAATTCTAATATATGGGAGATGCATGAAGTGCGCCACTGTGTAATGACCCATCAGACTCTTGGCAAATATGTGCTTGATGTTGCAAAGGTAATTTGAAGGTCTTGAAAGAACTCATGGGTCTCTGTCAGTCTTTTGTTCACATTAAGGCCTTCAAGTGTATATTTTATATGACCAGAGGCAAGCCTGAAAAGCTCAAACTCGGCCTGCCCGAAGCTCAAGGCTCACTCGGCTTGTATAGGTTCTGTTTCTATGGCCGATTCTAGACTCGTAAGTTCGAGCCTTGGCTTCTAGAATTAGAATACAAGCCTTCCAAAGAAATCACAAAAACTAATTATAGAAATTTTACTCAATTAGGTTCACCCAGCTGTTTGCTGTCAAAAAAAAAAAAAAAAAAGGTTCACCCAGCTGTTGAGCATGAGCCATAGTAGGTCGAGCTAACTATTTGAACTAGCTCATCTCATCTGCACTCATAGTTCATTAGGCCGAATGAGTCCTTGACTGTGTACCTTACCTTGATGGTTTCATGCAGAAAAGATTGGATGCGATGCTATATGTTGGACTTACTGAAGATCACAGAGAATCTGCCACCATGTTTGCAAACTTAGTTGGTGCACAAGTTATTTCACAATTTGGGGCATTAAATGCAGTCACTGAATCAGGTATGCTATCGGTTATAGTTTCTGATAATATCTTGTGATGCAGAACAGGGTCCGTTTTCTTCATTCGTTACTCTATCAAATCACAAATTCCATCAACTGTAGGTTATAGTTTCTGATTATATGTTGTGATGCAGAACAGGGTCTGTTTTCCAAGGCTGGGTCTGGAACTTCTGGTGATCAGGATAACAACACATGGCCGAATGAAGCACCACGTAGTGAAAATGTATACCCTTAATTATTTTCAAATTATTTCAGCACTCCAGTGTGATATATTAATTGACTTAAGAGAACTTTATCTTCTCGTTAGATGACTGTGGGAAAACTAATGGAAACTTATGAAACTTGCGTTACTAAGTTGAGATCGACTCAATCAAAAAGACGTGTTAATTCAATGAGAAGAATCTCTCCAACAAATTTCACAAAAGAGGTATACTCACTAGTTATCTAGTTTCATTCTTGTATTAAAAGGGTATTATCTTCCGTGTTTTTTAAACAAATGAAACGATGGTATATAATTTGTGATCTACGTATAACTTTTTTTTTTGTATAATTTAGGCACGGCTTCATGTTTCTGAGCCTGTTCTCAAGCAAATCGCGTTAATGAACAGTCTCGACGTTGAACTCTATAAGCATGCTCAGAAAATATTTGGAAGACAACATCAAGTTATAGATCAGAATCCGCTGAATTCTACCATGCCTGTAAGTTTCATCTTTCCTAACATTTGACTGCTCTTAAAATACTGCTAATATGTTATTTTTAAGGTGTCAGAATGACTTGCATGTGCAGTCAAAGTTGTACCTTGGTGTTGGTGTAATCATTTGTATTGACTTGTCAAATGGATTATTTTCAGGATAAGTGGCAGATGATGCATGGTAAAAGGCTAAGCTACATGGGTTCAGCATGGGAAATTCTTTACTTGTTCTTGTTCATATTCTTACTCTTTTTCATTTGCCTTTATGTAAATGCAAAAAGAAGTAAATCAAAAGTTAAGATATAAATAGTCATTAAATCATAACTTATACTTAGTTTGACTATGTTTTTAGGATTAGAACTTGAAAAATATATGTAACTTTTGCCCTTTCTTTTTCATTTTTTGTAACCATAATGTCATCATGATTAATAGTGATAAAATCAAGATTGACCCTGTAGTCTTTTGAATTGTTAGGCTAGGTGCAGTTAGTGATGGAACCAGGACTCGTCCTAGGGTCTCTGGACACTCATGAATTTTTGTGACGTAGTGTTAAATTTCTTAAAAACCTCGAATTTTCACCGGTCTCTAAAAATTATGTTTGTAGTCTTGTTTAATTTATTCTGAAGGAACATGGTTTATGTCCTGGTTCATTCCTGGGTGCAGTGATTCACCAATTCAACCTACTTTGACTTCAACATTATATCATTCTTCATTCTTATCACATTTACTCTGTAATGGTCACCGCACTCGTTACAATTTACTTATATCCGACAACGAAGTTACAACACTATCACCACCTCCACTCCAATTAATGGTCACCACTGCGCGTGATGGTCCACCTGATGTGTAATGATGAACCACGCATGGTCAAACCTCTGCTCATAGTTTGAGCCTCCGCCTCAAATACGGCTGGTCTTATGGTTTTTGGGTTCATGATATTAAAATATTGGGAATATGACTTTGATATATTTTGTATGGATCCAAGATAGATAGGAAGTTGGGGTAAGTGTTTGATGTTGGAATTTATCGAAAGAACATGTTACATGTACCCTGACACTTTCCTAACACATGTTCTTTGTAAGATAGATTGACCCATCAAATGGTTTGTTTAATGATGATGATGATATTACAACTATTTGGAATACAAGCTGTTTAAATGTATTTTTGTAACTACACTAAACTTTGATGATATGTTTCAACAGTTTTTATTTTCTTTTTGCTTGATGTGATCTACAAGACCGGGTGTAATGGTATACACTCGACCTTGTCTCCAACCCATGTGGCACCAAGAGAACTCGTCCACCCCATTACACACCCTTGCCTCAGACGCGTCGCACAAGGTGAATTGGGTGAGTCGATAGGTGACCGACTTGTTTGTGTGTGTGGCGGGTGTTTATTTAAATATATTTTTGTAAGGTATTTTTTTGGTATTATAATTGGTCCCTTTATTACATTAAATTAGTCGGAAAATTGTCCTGAAGAGAGTAAAATGATGTGCTTAATAACACTTTGGATTATTGTTTACCTATACCATTCATTTGAATTCATTCTATGAGAGATAAAATTTAAATTCCACTCGTTTAGCATGTTAGAGCTACTATATAATCAAAATCTTAACTTATAAGTCAATCAATGTGTCGAGCTACCACTATTAGTGTCATTTGTTCAACTTTTAATAAGAGAGGTATCATAATACATCTACACATGTTTTCTCCAACATTTCACACTTCTTGTACATTTCAAATCTCAGGACATAGAATATCTGTATCATTTAATGGGCATAAAGCTTTTTAAAGAAAATGCACATTCACTTATATAATTTTGTCAAACAATTTATTATGGTCATAACTCTAACACATACAAAACTTAAGGTTTCTTTAAGAAAAAGGTGTAATAAATATCATAAAAACGCATAATCCGCTTTACATGTCTCTCTTTTAGGTAAAACGTTATATATCACATATATGTTTCCACACAGCTTAATCAAAAATTAACAATACTAAATGTGCTCACATCTTACTCCAAACAGTAAATCCTAAATTGAATATCGATAATACTATGTAATTTAATCTCATATAAAATCAGATTGAATCAAAATTGCATGCTTAAAAAAATCTCACAAAAACATAAAAGGCTACATAAGATACATTATGTTAAACATTATACGTCATTTAAGTTTCGTTTACATAGCACATCTCCATACTTCTTAGAAACTTCGATTAACCTTGTTGACCAACCAAGGAGGTCTTTCGGAAAAATAAGTATTGGTTCAATCTCAACATATGACTAAAATATCACTATAACATGTGCTCATTGCCTGATATTAAGTCCTTAAAGAAAAATCAATTTGCACTCAAATAAAATCAACGCCAAACCCGAACCCGACACACCCGATTTCTTATAGGGTCGTGTTGCGGGTTAGATTTTTATATGCAAAACCCGACTCAACCCGAAACCCACAAAACCCGACCCGATAACACCCCTAATCACATATGTTTCATCTTGAAGTTGTTTTACAAAACACATCTTAGTTTCTGAAAAAACACTAATCCAGACAGCTTAATCCAAAATTAACAACACTAAACATGCTCACATCTTACACCAAACAGTAAATCCTAATTTAAATATTGATAATATTATGTAATTTCATCTCAAATAAAATCAAAATTGCATGCTTAAAAAATTTTCTCACAAAAACATAAAAGGCTACATAAGATACATTATGTAGAACATGCTCACATGTTACTCCAAACAACTAATCCTCAATTATATATCACTAAACCAAATCAAAATCTCAAAAATATATTCCCTTTAATTAAAAAAAAAGAAATGACATTAATAATTGGAGGAAACGTGAGGTGTCGGTGAACACCAAGCAAAACGGGACCCGATCCATGAAGTGGGGGCGTTGCATGTGATCACTGGGCCCCACCAATTAAAATCCATCTATCCCATCCCTTCACATTTACTCCTCTTTTACAGTATTATTTTAATAATCACCTACACTCACCTCCACCGTATCTTTACCATACACCCTCACCCCACTTATTATTATTTCATACTTTGCCCTAAATATTTCACACCTTCCAATTCACACACACACACACACACAGTAATCAAATCAAAACAACAAAAACGTTGTTTATTGTCTTGTGTTAATTTGCATTAAAGTGTTTTGAATTTGTGTCATGGTTAGAGGATTTGCTATGGAATCACAGGTGAGTGCCGTCATTTTTGTTTATTTGTTACTGTAATAAGGTTATGTTTTTTTAAGGTATGTTTTGATGATACGACGTCGTTTTTGTGTTTAATTGTTTTTCGGCGCTATGTTTATTTAGGGTAAGTTTTGATGAAACGGCGTCGTTTTTTGTTTTTATAAGTGGAAATGTACTATTTGCATAAAGTCAGAAACCATACATTTTATGTTTTTTGTTACTATGCTTTTATTTTTATTTTTATATTAATTATATAAATGAATAAATTTATACTAGTCTCAAATTAGTAGTACACATTTTTTAAATTATTATTATAAACTTTAAAGAAAACTTTAATTAATTAGCTAACCGTAAAACTTTCATTCTAAAGTAAGAAAAAATTCGGTAATAAATGCAATTTTTTTAAACGGTTTTCTTGTCGGCACAATAATTTTGGTAAGGAGGGAGTAATAATTATATACACAGTATATGTATTTAAAAATATCATGATATTTAAGGTAAGTATATTATTTAATTTGGATATTATTTATTTTCTAAAAAGAAAAAATCTCTGTATCAAAATTAATTAAGAATTTATAAAAATAGTTGAGTATATGTATGTTTTACTACGTAATATCTTGGGTTTAATATTTCACGCGGGGTAATAAATAATTAGATTTTGGTTAATTAATTGTTAAGTGTAATTAAGTCAATATGTAACGTTAATAATAAATTTAGAAAAAATATCATGCTTCATGCTTAGAAATATCATAACTTAATTTGAATATTAAATAGCATTAAAGTAAGTATAACAGTATAAGAATAGTCTGATTGCATAAAATAAAATAATGTTTTTGTTAAATCTTATAGTGAAAATCACTAAGTTGACTTTATAATAAAAAATAAATCAAGAATCATTTTGATAACAGTAGTTATTTGATTGTTTCTCCCATTGTGCTTGCACGAAATTATGAAGATTTATCCAAGTTCAAATCTTTTTGTGTCGGTATGCACGATATCATCATATTTTACACAATTACGACTAATTTCCATTAGATTTTCATTTATAATTGCCAAGGCACAAGTTAATTATTTGTTTGTACCGGTTATACTGTTATTTTGTGCGAAAAGAGTACATTGCCAAAATTGGAAATTGGCGTAAAGTTCTATGATATTTTGTGTATTATGAGTGCCACATTGTGTTTTTTGATAAATAAAATGTTGACTTTTCTTTTTGGTTTAATGCAGGATCAGAGAATTTGCAAGACTGAACCTGGTGTGACGGTTGATTATAATCATCGTGTGTATGATGAGGATTGTTTTGGCGATATTGATATACTCAATTTGTTTGATTTCCCAATGGAGAGTTTGGAGGGTGATGGATTAGCGGAAGATTGGGCGTCTAAACTTGGCCCTATACCTTCTGAAGTCCTCGGTTCCCAAATTGGCGTTGGAAATAATTTTGGCCCATCTACGGATTTGCCTTTTGAGTATCCTGTGCTCGTAAGTATATTGTCTTCTGTCCTTTATTTTGCAAACCTGATTGTCTTCCAATAGATGTTATAGCAAGATGACTTTGTCCTATAAATGTAACCAACGGAGTATACTAACATAGGTTGTGTTATATGGACTAGACCACAAAAAAGTTAAAACCTCTGAGAGTGAAATCGACTAAAATTTAGACTACTCGCGCTTTTTTTCAAAAAAGTCATAGGAGTCACGTTGTTGGTTCTTTGCTAGTTTTAAAGTATCTTTTTTCAATATCTAAGGCCATGTGACCGACATTATCTTCAGGATCCATCTCTTCCAGCTAAAATCGAACATGGTTAAGAAACATATTTAAAAAGGGATAGTTATTAGGTGGGGAATAAATGCTTCAATTTTGTGCAAGAATTGAATATACTTGTTAGGTGGGGAGTACTTTTCGTGTTGTGTCATTTATTTTGTGACATGTGGTGGGGATGGTTGGGTTAAAAGCGACTTTACTTATTTGTATTGCTTGTAGCTCCTTCAGTGCTTAATTGATAACTGATTGATTCAGGCAGGAGCTCAGATGAACAACTATATGATTTTAATTTGCGTTAATGGTCTCAGTATGTGATTAAAAGGTCAACTATTGTTTCAAAAACTGTTTTGGTTTATCTTTGCAAAAATAGGTCATTTACATCTAATGACAAAAATCTTTGTTTTGGCTTAAGGCTGTGTATGAATACCATATAGGCTTACGGTTATGTCTTAGCGGCCTCGGATATGTTTAGTTTGGTCAAACAGTCGAATTAAGCCTATTGCACAAAATTCTGTTATCCCCGAAGGGTTTGATTGTTTGTAACAGATTATAACAAACTAATGTTTTGTATTCACAATAACCATTTTCAGATATGTTACCATATTATACATCCAATCGGTCTAACCCATGACAAAAATGCGTGTTATGTCATCCCTGTCGTTCTTGCAACAATCTTTTTCTACCTGTATTTCATCGCATTCTCGATTATAATTTTGATAGTTTTCCTTGTGCAGAATAACAGAACCTCTCAACTTAAATATTCGCAAAATCATTATGAAGAAACCCCGCAACACTATCAAAGTGTCAGGGTTCCTCAACTAAAACAGGAGCCAATGTTTGTTGAAGACAAAAAACTCTATCCTTCACAAGCAAGCCCAAACTCAGTCCTCGAAAGTCGCAGCTCCAGCTCAAATAGTAGTAAAGGCATCTCCTTTGGAATCGAGATCTCAATTCCAGTAAGAACTCGAAGCAAACGTTTACGACCCACCACCAACCCGTGGTTGCTATCACCCATTACAATGTTTCCTAACAAGGACAAAAAGAGAAAGAAACCAACTCAGCGTCCGTTTATCATGGAAACAAAGACATCAGAAGAAATGTCAGATGACATGGGGGTCAAGAAATGTGCCCACTGTGAGATAACCAAAACCCCACAATGGAGGGAGGGCCCAACCGGCCCTAAGACACTTTGCAATGCTTGTGGAGTCCGGTACCGGTCGGGTCGGCTTTACCCGGAGTACCGTCCGGCTGCAAGTCCAACTTTTGTTCCAGCTCTGCACTCGAATTCTCACAGGAAAGTGATAGAGATGAGGCAGAAAGCTTATTATAAGTAAGCATCCAGAAGATGGTAAGAGGACCTTCTTGTTTGTTTGAAAATTTTGAGTCATAAGGATATGTGTTGTGTACAAAGGATGCAAGAACCCAATTGCGGTAATTAGTATTAGGATTTAAAATCTTAGCATATGTTTGCAGGTGATGTAGGTTACAATTTTGAGTTATTAGGAGTAGTTTATGTATGATGTAAAGTATTGACTTGATTCTATTTGACCCATGACATTTTGTGTTATGTTATTTCAGTAGACTTTTTTGAAGATCATGATATATCCTTTCTGAAACTGTGTGGATCTTGATTCTGTGTTGCTTATTTTGCGTTTACTAGATCTTATATATCATCACATAAAATTAATTACCAAAGAACAAATATCGATAGCATTTATAAGTACACAGGCTGTTTACACCATCTGTTTTGTTTGACGAGGCCTTTGCGTTCCTGAATGCTTTCGTAAACTGAAGAAGCATGTAGCTTGATTATAAGTTATCAGTTTACATACAATAAGCAACATGATTTCAATTTCAGTGGGTGGTGTCTTATCTCATTTTTGTATGGTTTCACTCAAGTTTGGATCTATGGAATCAATTTATAAAATGATTCTGCTTTTACATGGGGGATGTTATCATTCATGTATTAGCTTCATTCTTAACATATCGAGCATAAAGGGTTCATATATCTTTGTGTTTTAAATTATCTATTCTACATTGAATCTGCATATATACTTATATGGTGTTAAAACTTTTTAAAGGGAGGTGATTTGCACACTTCACTTTTTGATTAACACACTCTAAAATATGTGCCTTAACATTTATACCCCTACACCACTTTTACTCCTTTTTACCCGTTACTTCTATTAGCATAAGGGTATAAATGTCAATGCACATATTTTAGAGTGTGTCAATCAAAAAGTGGAGTGTGCAAATCACCTCCCCTTTTAAAATCGATAAGTATACTGAGGGTCTATTTAACAGTATGTGTTACGCCAGTGAGGACGGACGGCCCAAACGATCTTAGTGGGAGAAGTCCAAGCCCGTATGACATAAAGATTATGTCATATAATATATACTTATTTAAGTGTTATTATTTAGGAATATCTTCATGTTTATTTAAGAAAGTCAATAATTTCTCTTAGGAAAGTCAAAAGTCAATGTTTATCTTGTAATCAAAAGTCAAAGGTTATAATAGCCCATAATAGGCTCATGACCCATTTAGCTATTAGGCTGGACGGTATGATGGTAAACTCATCTAGGTAAGTTACAAGTCGCGCGTGACTTGTTATCCCACCCAGGGAAGTCATCGAACAAACAGCCACTAGCTCGGTGAGTTTTGGCAAAAAAAATACAAGCCTTGTGGTGAGAAACTCACATAGTGGGAGTTTTAAATTTGTGGTCCCCTCCTTTGTAAGTTACCGTTTCATATAAAAAAATCTTTTTAAAAAAAAAAACCTCATCTTTTTACTTATAAATACCTACTACTTTACCCATTTTAAACACAACTCTTTCAATTTATATACAATCTCTTTAAAAAAATTCACACTCTATTTTATTTTCAAAAAAATGTCTCACCAAAACACTCCCCGACCCAACAAACGTCAACCAAGAAACCCCAACCGAAGCAATCCACCGACACCCGATGGCACGTTTACGCTCCGAAACCCATCACCGAACACGAACTTATTACGACCACAATCATACTACCACCAACCTTACCCAAACCAACCATACCGAAACCCGGCACCGGCACCGGAACAATACGGGTTTCACGGTTACGGGTCACAACCAAACGCGTTTCAGGATTACTCGTCCCAACATTCCTCGTTTCCATTTAGCCACCAAGACTACGTCTCACAAACCCAAATGGGTGGTTCGTCATCACAACCACGTACGGATCCACCCAGGTCTCCGATTAATACATTTCCGATCGAAGAGTTGTATACGCCAGAATTTTCGGAGTCTTTACAAGAAAACACCGGTTATTGGAACGAACCCAATACTTACGAGGCAACGGGTGAACGAGTCGCGACCTCACCAACGAAGAAGAAGAAGGCAACCTAAAACCGCCAAAAGAGGGCGATTCAAACCGATAATGCACCCCGACAGACTGCATGAACAACTAAGGAAGAAATTGCGTTAGCTAAAGGTTGGTGTGTCGTTTCTGAAAACAGCCAGCATGGTAACGCGAGGAAGAAAGATGGCTTTTGGTGTGAGGTTCTGGCGTACATAGAGAGCAAAACAAAACAGGAAGGTCGTCGGACGTACGATATGGTGGTGGAAAAATAAAAGACGGTGCGTCCGGCCGTGGTTCGGTTTTATGGGGTGTACGGAGACGAAAATTACTTTTAAAGGGCAATGATTCACTGTTAAGATGAAACCGGAGTCCCCTTTAAATTTCGTCATTGTTGGGATGTTTTAAAAGATAGTCTGAAATTTCAAGAAATAGCTTTTTCAAACTTCAACCAAGGGTATGAGGGAAGTAGCAAGAAGAACAAGTCATCTGGTTCTAGTTCATTCAACACAGAGTTTAGAGACGCTAGTATTAATCTGAATACTACTGTTGCCGATGAAGATGGGGTGCAGGAAATTCGACGACCAGGGGGCAGGGACAAAGCGAGAGCTGCTGCGAAAAATAAAGGGTCCAAAGCGTCGGGATCGTCAACTATGAATGACGATGCATTGGCTAGATTGATGGTAAACGAGATGTCTGCTGAGGTTCAACAACGCGAAGCATTTATGGAGCTCAAAAGGAGGGAGGTTGAATGTCGTGAACGAGAGATTGCAGCTACGGAGTATCGAGCACAACAAGAAGACATAAAGTTATATCTCCAGCTATACTATCACTTGACCGGGGAGCAGCGATTGGCAATGAATGAAATAAGGGCAAAGATTAAGGCGAAGTATAATTTGCTGTATTAGTTTACGTTTAAGTTTTAATTTATCTATGTATCGTATCGTTTTAATTTATCTATGCATCGTTTAAGTTTTTAATGTATGAGTAAAAGTTTTAAACTTAGTTAACGTTTTTATTAATTTCGTGCGTTTACGTAATTATTTACGTTTTTAGTTTATGAATAAAAATATTTAAATAAAAAAAAGTGAGTAAGGTGAGTTTTAGTTGTAAGGTGAGTTCATATTACGGTCGAAAGGTGAGTTGTAAGGTGAGTTTTAGTTGGAGAGAGAAAACTGATGTGGCGCTGACGTGTCAGGTGAGTTTGGAGGTCTTATACCATCCAACCTTATAAATAGTTTTTGTACTCTTTCATTATAATCAATCAATCAAGTTAAAGATCAATTCTCTTCTCTACTTTTCTTAAAGAGCTCGCACGCGCTAAAAGTGATGCAAATCTATCCATTCTTCTTTTTTTCTTTTCTGACGGAGCTAGCACACGCTTGAAGTGGTGCTCTATCCCGATACTACCCCTAACAGGGTTGTATCAACTGGATTATTGACATAATCTTTATGTCATACGGGCTTGGACTTCTCCCTCTGAGGTCTTTTGGGCCGTCCGTCCTCACTAGCGTAACAGTATGGTTCTAAAGTAACTGGATTATTGAAATGCGTTGCTAACTTGCCATAGTTTATTCTGATTGCGTAAACATGTTTCCTTAGATGCACGTCAACTATAAATGCAAAAGACATCGACTTTTTGAACATCGACAGCTCACAATACTTATGCAAAACTTTTTCTTTCCTTGGCATATATGGTAATTTGAAAGCTCTGTCTAACAATTTTTTGGTTTTTTGCTGTACCTATTTTTGTTACAGTTTACATATACAATTAATCTCTTTTAGAACACAACAGCTATTTTTGTATATGCTAAGTCCTGGTGTTTCACTGTGATGGCCGACAATGGGAGGTAAATCCTGAGCATCTAAGCATAAAGAGAACTAGAAGTGTGATTAGTCGAATAGGTTATGCCAAAATGTGACCTCGAGAAAGTTTATTAAAGTCACTTTAACATAAATTTAAAGCTTAAAGGTGCGCGTTAGAAAAGCCTAATTGAATATTGAAATTTTTAGATCGAGTATACACAAATAAATCTTAAAGTTAACTACAAATATTGTTCATGCGGTTTACGCATAATTGCACCTTCAGTCTTTTTTTTAACGCGTTCAAAGACCGTCCATGTGGTTCAAATCCTTGCGTTGTGAGTTTTTCTGGCTGACAACCGTTAACTTTTTTCGTTAAGTCTCTCATGTGAAGATATTTTTGTCATTTGACACGTATTTATCTTCTAAGTTCTAACATCTAATTTACACTTGAGTTTCTCTTTACAAAAAATAACCAATCTAAAAGGTACACCATATGTTAAACACTTAAACTTAACCAATCTAACACATCATTAATAAACTCATATCAAAACAAATAAACACACACATCTCTATATATATACAATCCGTAGAAACCACTCTGTGCCTGTACACAACCATCATTGCTAAATGAGTCGATTAATTTCTATAAAGCAATCATTTCGGTAACCCAATACCTCGTATTAATCAGCTACTTCTTTAAAAGTGTCAAAACACGTGTTATCTATTACTTTCTTATAACGTATTTCAGGACATTTATTTTTAAAAAGGTTTAAAAATTCAGACTTTTAAACTTGTTTGTTATGAAAATATTATCTTTTAATCTATAAGAGATCTTAGTAAATGGCATGTGTTATCTAGAGATAGACGACGTGAGAGTAGACGGTTGTGAAAATCGCGTGTGCCGTGACGTTACGCGTTGAAAGTGTCTAAAACATGTGTTGAGTGTATTACTGTATGCTATTATGTAGAATCGTGATTGTGAGGATAAGTGGTTATGTATAGGTTTTGAAAGAAGGTCGAAAAGAAGAGAGTATATGCGTGTGGTTTGTGTAACAGGTATTGCGTTAGACTTGTATGTAGAACTACGTTTGTTATTGATTGTATTGTATCTTTTGAGTAGATTCACGTTATCTTATTAGATAGAGTAGAATAGAGGGTTGTATATCGAGTCTGACACTCTGCGCGATCTACTTCTTTTAAGATAAAAAAACACTATTAAGATAAGAATATGTAAGAAACCACTCTCACTTCTTTAATTAAAAAATCATCTTTATTTTTAAATTAAAATATATGTTTTTTTAAAGGCAACAACTTAAATAGCAACCCCGAAAAAGGAAAAGCAAAAATACAAAATACAAGGCATTTCTGCTCAATTAAACAAGTTAATTCAAAAGAGAAAGAGACTCATAAAATAAAAAGACAAAGTCAAACCATACTCCTAAATACAACAACCTGATACTAACAAAGTAACACGAACTAAAACAAGAACCAAACTGATCCACAGTGTCAAACTCCCATAAAACTAGAATTTGCAAACCTTAATCAGGTCCGAATGATGAGATAGTTTCATTTGCTCTATTAGAGATCCAATGAAATGAGACACTTGTACCTCATCACAAAGTGTCGACATATTTGAACCTCGATTTTCAAAAACTCTCTTATCTCTAGCGTTCCAAATCATATATACCATAACCCAACAAACCGCTTGCCAAATCTTTCTTTGTTTTTTATGAAAATTTGGCAAGCCTTTGTGTTCAATAATATCTTGAAGAGACCCAATATTAAACGTGCCCATATTTCACCACTTAAAGAGTTTACCCCAAGAATCTATTACCCGAGAGCACCCCAAGAAGCAATGATCCATTGTTTCAATATCATTTCCACAATGCGGACAAAGAATTGAGTTAAGATCCATAACAAGGTGATCGAGCCAAGTGTATACCGGTAACCTTCTTCGTTGTAGACGCCAAATAAAAATGCATACTTTTCTTGGGACGATCTTGCACCATTTTGTCTCTTGAGCACCAATTGTACGATTTAGGATCTTGTCATCTCCCAAATCTCTAAGTTTTTTAACCGTGAAAGCACCATCGTCGTCATGTATCCATTTCCATGAATATTCTTGCAACACATTTGGAAAGATAAAGTTAGTTAAAATCGACAATTCCTTAAAATCTTCTAACCCTCTTCCTCTTAATTCTCCAGCCCAATCCCACCTCCAATCCCATGTATCATTTCTCCACACCTTCTTATCACCAACTGTGATATCTTTATTGATTTCTAATCTATATAATCTAGGAAACTTCTCATTAAGAACCACCCCATCCCCAATCCAACTATCTAGCCAAATAAGAGTCCTATTCCCATTGCCTAGTTTTTTTTCAAAAGAGCCACAAAAATTAAAACCCAAAATTTGAATATCTATACCCGTCTTTACTATATCCCCCACTTAGAACCTCTCAACATTCTATGTACACCCTCTTCATATTTTAAACCACCATCATTACCATAAATACTTTTAACAACTCTAAGCCAAAGTCTATTTTCTTCGACTCT
Source organism: Tanacetum coccineum (assembly GCA_026074375.1). Classification (NCBI taxonomy): domain Eukaryota; kingdom Viridiplantae; phylum Streptophyta; class Magnoliopsida; order Asterales; family Asteraceae; genus Tanacetum; species Tanacetum coccineum. Next base: position 6,529 of record BQNB010068582.1, on the reverse strand, counting down.
AAATCTCCACCACCATTTACCTATTAAAGCCTAATTAAAGGCTTTTAAGCTACCAATATTTAAACCACCTAAAGAGAATTTGTTAAGAGTGACTTACCATTTTATCCAAGATGTTTTTCTTACTTCATCATCCCCCCCCCCAAAAAAAAACGTGGTCTTACACTTTCTAAGGATTTAAAAACACTAACCGGGGCACGAAATAAGGAAAAGAAATAAAGGGATAAACTACCGAGTACTGACTTTATCAACATCAATCTTCCACCACGATCATCTTTGTCTTCTAATTTCCTAATCTTTTCTTGAACTTCTCCATAATTACCTTCCAACTATCGACCTTTTTCATATTTACGCCAATTGGAATACCAAGGTAAGTAAATGGCATCTTCCCCGCCAAACACCCTATTCGATTAGCAAGACTCTCGACTTCCTCGTTATGAACCCCAATTCCATATAATTTTGTCTTATTTGAGTTTATTTTTAAACCTGATGCTTGTTTAACACACTTCATGATCCTCATTAGATTTCTTGCATTTGATTCTTTCCACTCTTCAAATATCAGTGTATCATCAACATATTGGAGGTGAGAAATTGGAATATCACTCGTACCAATTTTGACCCCTTTATAAAGACCAGTTCTTATAGCATCTTTTAAAGTCACATTAAGGCATTCCGCCGCCACAAGGTAAATAAATGGTGAGAGAGGATCGCCTTGCCTGACCCCCCTCTCCATCTTGAATTTCTAAGTCGGGGAACCGTTAACAAGAACCGAAACAGAAGCTGATTTTTGGCACGTCACTTGCACCATCTTTCTCCAAAACTTATTTGTAACAACTTATTTTGAATAAAATTCCAATTAACGCTATCATAAGCTTTTTCAAAACCAACTTTCAACAGGAATGCTTTCTTCTTTTCTTTCTTTAGATAATCACACGCTTCATTTGCAATTAATCCGCCATCTAGAATATACCTTCTTTGAATGAAGGCATTTTGTTCTTCTCCAATCACTTTACTGATCACCTTTTTCATCCTTTAGGCAAGAATATTTTCTAAAATTTTATGTTTTTTAATTCAACATTCATTTTTATATATTTTAATGAATTTTTAGGTTTTTTTTTAATTTTTAGTGGTTTATTTTATTTTGATTCAAATTTTTTACAACTTTAACCTTAATTTGAATATAAACTTGATGGGTAAAAATGTAACATTTGTTCGTCACACAAATAATCATCGGATATCAGCCGCCGCATTATGCGGATACCATGCTAGTGTTATCTAACACGTCATTTTCTACTTGTGTTTATTACGGTAGTTATTCTTTTTACCAAGTGGGTTAGTACCTACAATTGCTATCTAGAAGTTCAATTGTAATATTTGCTCTTTTAGTTGATTAAATATTCTTTATACGTTTTCATAGGGCTGTAAATAAATTTAACGTTCAGTGAACATTTCTTGAAACGTTCAGTAAAAAGTTCGTTTGTTTATTATATGAATAAACATGAACTATATTTTACGCTCATTTAGTTGAATGAATGAACATGAACATAAGTTTCGTCCGTTTATTTATGTTCGAGAACGTCCGATTATGCGTTCGTTAATGTTCGTTTATGCTCATTTATATGTTTATGTTCGTATACCGTATATTTTAATTATATACTATTATAGTTGGTTTATTTAAACAAAACAACACTTACAAAAATAATATTATGTATACTTTAATAAAGTTCATGTTTGTTTTCTCATGTTCGTTTAATGTCTTAATAAACGAACATGAGCAACACATTTTCTTAGTAAATATATATGAACAAAATAATGTGTTTGTTTAAACGTTCGTTTTACATTTTTATGTTTTTCGCCTAAAAAGCTGGTAATACAAATCATATCTCATAACTAGAAAAGCACATCAAGTTGCAACTTTAGACAATCTCTGCGTCATTAAAAGTCCCGTGAGTCCCTTGGTAATAAATATGTAATGGTGTGGACCTAACTATTTTTGTCTATACACATGTCGACTCTAATATCTAGAAAAATACGTTACTTTAGGCTGCCCACTATGGATAGTGGTCGCGAACTACATTTTCTGGCGCCACGTCAGTTTTCTCTCTCCGGCGACTTATAGGCGACCTAGTGTCACTATGAGGCGATCTTCATTTTTTTTTTCAAATTTAAATTTCGTTAATAATAAAAAACATTACATTAATAATAAAAAACATTACATAATAATTCAAATAAAATTAAAACATTACAATAATAAAGTGAATCAGCTATTTAATTTGCATTATTTCAAATGTGTTCCACTAAATCGGCTTTTAAACTTAGATGAGCCGTTATGTCGATTATCTCTTGAGTAACTTGCATCGATTCTTGATGTGTTCTTACGGGATCATCATCACGGTGTTGTTCCTCTGGAAAAAAATTGGGAGATATCGCATTACCGTTGTCATGAATTATCATATTATGTAATATGATGCATGTGTATATTATATCTGATAGTCTACTTCGCGTCAACCCTCGAGCCGGATATTTAACTATCTTCCACTTCTGCTTTAATACACCAAAAGCTCGTTCCACATCTTTTCTTGCTGCTTCGTGCTTTGTCTTATATAATATTCGTTTATGATCATTCATACCCGGATTTTTAATTGATTTAATAAGAACGGACCATTGCGGATATATCCCGTCAGTAAGATAAATCCTCTTTTATAAGGCACGTTGTTAGCCACGAATGGAACATCCGGTGCTCTCCCCGATTTGAGATAATTGAAAATAGGGGATTGACGTAAAACGTTCACGTCGTTATTCATCCCGGAGACACCAGAGAACGCAAGCCAAATCCATAAATCATTGGAAGCTATCGCTTCCAATAAAATGAATGGATCTGGCTCGTGATCACCCCTAAAAAATTGAGCTTTGAATGCAACTGGGCAATTCGCCCACGGCCAATTTGTACAATCAATGCTTCTTAACATCCCAGGAAATCCATGCTTTTTATTGTGATAAACATAGAGTTTTTCAATGTCAGTATACGTCGGCTTTCGCAAAAACTCTTCACCATATAAATTCATGATGACCTTACAAAAGATCTGGAGACTCTTACGGGCTGTTGTCGCACCTATTTGCAGATATTCGTCCAGAGAATCAGGAACGCATCCATATGCCAATTGACGAATTACGGAAGTACACTTCATCAATGCTGAAATACCACAATGTCCCGCACAATCATCTATTTGTTGAAAAAAATGAGAAGCATCGATTACTTCTCGAACAATTTTTGTAAATAGTCTTCGGCTCATCCTGAAACGTTCACGGAATGTTGCTTCGTCATACTGTGACTGTTCGGAGAAGTACGCCATTACTAAACGATCATGAGCACCGTAACGATCCCTTTCTACTGTGGTTCGATGGACTTTTGGATTTGACGCTTCATAAGCCGCTTGACATGCCTCCGTAAACATAGCAAGCTCGCTATTAACTTCATCTTCATCGTCTGAAGAAGTATCAAAAAATAGATTGGAAGACATTGTGTAGATTAGTGGTTTGAATGTGTGTGGAGAGAATTGTTGTTTGAATGTGTGATAAAAATGGTAAAGTGAGTGGGTATTTATAGTGTTAAAATTATTTAAATTTTAAAAATTAAAAAGTTTTTTTTATATATACAAAACAAAAACGTCATTTGAATATACACAACGACCGTTGTCGTTCTGACGACCATTAGAGGGTTTCGGTCTCCGGCGTATCGGTCACGACCGATTCCCCACTATGCGGGTGACCGACATCGATCGACGGCGACCGAGTCGGTCGTCCGGCCCGTAGTGGGCAGCCTTACTAATTTTATGCATAGATAGATGTGTAAGTTCTTTATTTACTTGTGAAAAAGTTGGTCCATCTACTGTCACCAAATGAATTGTTTTACAGTACATCAAGCTCAAATTGTTGTCGGTTTCTTTAATTTATTTTAACACCAACGCTTATGTATATATAACATACAATCATTTAATTATACACTAATCATGACATTGTTGTAAGTAGTTATCATCATTCTTGTCTATTTTACTTATGTATATATAACATAAAATCTCTTAATTATACAGATACTAATTAAGTCTTCTAAATTTGAGATTTTTCATATTCTTTTGAATCTTGAACCAACTTGCGCACGGACTTCCTCTTCTTTTTCAAGCCATTCGTTTTGGCCAAAAATGTTAACATGTGCATAAACCATGAATATCCGTGGCAAATTAGGGTAAACGTATATTCCAACTAATGTTTGATGCAATTCAATCGTGTTGAAAGTGAAGATAACTATCTTTCTGTACTGACGAAACCTTATGAGCTACTGGCTATACTTTGCGTCAATCCTAGGAAACTCATGCGCATCAACAAAAACATTTGTCATTATGCAGAGAAGTAAGGATGTTGGGATTAATGTTTTCTTAACTTAGTACCGACAGTTATACTTAGTACCGACAGTACAAAGTAGTTAGTACTGCTGGTTAGTTAGTACCGTTAGTAGTAAAATAGTTAGTACCGATGAGAAGATATTTTAAAAGATATTTGTGAGATATTTGTCAGAAAGTCATGTAAGACTTTTAGGGTTATCCTTAGTCTATAAAAGGATAACTATTGACATAGTTAGAATATATATGAAATAGACGATTACAAATCACAGATCATATCATAGTTAGCA
>BQNB010068581.1:0-33798 GCA_026074375.1 Tanacetum coccineum | reverse complement strand
ATATGCTCGACCAACTTCATGGTGCTAGCGTTTTCTCAAAAATTAATCTTCGAAGTGGTACCACCAAATTCGAATAAGACCCGGTGACGAGTGGAAAACGGCATTCAAAACACGAGATGGGTTATACGAATGGTTGGTGATGCCAGCTGGACTCTCCAATGCTCCTAGTACATTTATGAGACTAATGAACCTTATTTTTAAGCCTCTTATTGGCAGGTTTGTCGTGGTGTATTTTGATAATATACTCGTGTTTAGCAAGGGAGAAACTGAGCACTTGGAGCACCTAGCAAAAATCTTGTTCTAGCCCAACAACAACTTTATGTCAACTTGAAAAAGTGTGAGTTCATGACTCACAGCTTGGTGTTTCTCGGGTACATCATTTCAAAAGATGGAATTCATGTTGATTCAACCAAAGTAGATTCAATTGTGTCTTGGCCAACTCCAACCTCCATTTATGAAATCCGTAGCTTTCACGGCTTGGCTTCATTTTATCGTAGATTCATACAAAATTTCAAGAATATCATGTCACCAATTACCGAGTGTTTGAAAGGTGGTAATTTCAAATGGACAAAAGAGGCTCAAGCGAGATTTGAATTAATCAAGGCTAAATTGATTGAGGCTCCGGTTCTAGCTTTGCCTAGTTAAGAAAGTTTTCGAGCTAGATTGTGATGCATCAGATGTTGGCATAGGTGGTGTTCTAAGCCAAGATAACCGCCTTATTGCTTTCTTTAGTGAGAAATTGTCCGAAGCTAGACAAAAGTATACAACTTACAAAAAGGAGTTTTATGCCATTGTGCGAGCTCTTAAACATTAGAGGCACTATCTCATCTCAAAAGAGTTCATTCTACATTCTGATCATGAGGCTACATAAGTGGTCAATATAAGCTTAAACCAAGGCACGCTCGTTGGGTGGAATTTTTACAAGCTTATACGTTTCACATAAAGCATAAAAGTGGTGTTACAAATAAAGTAGCAGATACCTTAAGTAGAAGATGTTCCTTTTTATCCACAATGAAAGTTAACGTTCATGGTTTTGAAATAATTAAAGAATTATACAAAGAAGATAAGTTCTTGAGCAAGATAATCAATGAATGTTCCAACTGCCCGTGTAAAGAATTTATATTTCATAATGGTTTTCTCTTTCATGGAAATCAGTTGTGCATTCCTGATTGCTCACTTCGATTGGAAATCATTAAAGAAGCCTATGAATGTGGAATTAATGGTCATTTTAGGAGAGACAAGATGACTGATCTACTCAAGGACCATTACTTTTGGCAAAAAATGATGAAAGATATCAGCCAATACATCTTGAGGTGTCGCACATGCCAATTTGCGAAATCAACTTCACAAAATACTGGACTATATACACCATTGCCCGTCCCTATATCTCCTTGGGAAGATGTGAGCATGGACTTTGTGGCTGGGTTGCCCCAAACTAAACGAAAGAAAGACTCAGTCATGGTAGTAGTTGATCGGTTTTAAAAATGTCACATTTTATTCCTTGTTCTAAGACGATAGACGCAACTAATGTTGCCAATTTATATTTTAAGGAAGTAGTGAGATTGCATGGTGTCCCAAAGACAATTACTAGTGATCGGGATCCAAAGTTTGTCGGTCATTTTTGGTGATTCCATTGGCGAAAATTGGGTACAAAGTTATAGTTTAGTTTCGCGTATCAACTGCCAATAGATGGCCAAACAGAAGTGGTGAACTGAAGTCTTGGAAATTTATTAAGGTGCCTTGTGGGTGAAAATATACAAAACTGGGATCTTGTGTTACCTCAAGCTGAATTTGTTTACAATCTCTCATGTAGCCAAACTATCGGCAAGAGCCCATTTGAAATTGTGTATGGATGCAATCCCTCAAGTCTACTTGATCTTGTACCGCTGTTCGTTACTTCGAATTATAGTAGTAATGCTGATGTGCGAGCAAAGAAGATTAAAGAATTGCATGAACAAGAGAGAGAGAAAATTGAAAGCAAAATCAGAAGTACACAAAACATGCAAACAAATACAGAAAGTTCGCAAGTTTCAAAGTAGGTGATCTTGTGTGGATCCATATGAGTAAAAACGTTTTCCAATTAGTTAGAACACCAAACTCAAGCAAAGAGGAGATGGTACAATTCATAATCGTGTAATGCATGGGGAATAATGCTTATAAGGTGGAGTTACCCGGGTATTCATGTGCTTTCAGCTACTCTTCAATGTTAAAGACTGGTTATCTATTTCATGGTGAGAATGAGTTACACTCGACGGGATGAGTTTTTTCAAACCAAGGGGAATGACACGTTTGCCTCGATAATTGATACTATGGATTTGAAATAGTATAGGCTTAATGAAGCGGCCGTTTTGGTGATTACAACTGTTAGTAATTTGGCCATAACTTCCAGCTCAGAAGTCGAATTTTAGTGATTTTGGTCATTTTGGAAATTAGGAAGAATTATCTATAATCATGTCAGTTGAGATGTCGAAGTTTAATATCAGAAGTTAATCAAGCAAGAGGATATTTGGCTGGAGCAGTCTTGAATGCATCAACTTGTTAGTTTTCTTCTGTTTTAAAGAACTTTAGGAGTTTTCTTTTAATAATAAAAGCATGGGTAGATGAAAATAAATAGTCATTTGTATTCAATGTTTTGAGCCTTTATAAGGTGAAAAACTAGTTATGTATAGCAGAATATGAAAGTTAATAAACATCTCTTTCTAGTGTTGCCTATTTGTGAGTTGAATTTTGTTCCTCCAAGTATGTTTAAAATAGTTGTATTGCTGATTCCTTGTGCTTATCTTTGTCTTTTGGTGTCAATATCCAATAGTCGCACAAGGTAAACATGTGGAGTATGAGGCTAAGTGTCTGACTATTGGATATGGTAGCACACTTAGCTCTCATTTTTCACACATTACGTTGTGCCGCATCAATACCGCCGACCGGAATAATCAGCCATCTCGGTTTGGCGTCAAAGGCGAAGACCAGTCAGATACATACACATAAAGGAGTGGGGGGTCCCAGTGTATCTCGACTTCCTACCTATTTGTTTGTAAAAGCCCTTTAAATTTTCTAATAAGTGATATAATAATAATATTAATAATAATAATAATAATTGTAATATAATTTTATTAATAATTATAATAAAGTATTAATAATAAAATAAAAAATTTTAAAATAAAAGTAAAAAAGATAAAAATATATAAAAATACAAAAGAAATTACAATTAAATATAAATATAATAATATAATAATTTAATAATTAAGTAATAATAATCTATAATAATAATTATAATGATAATAATAATATAGGTTTTATTTGGTTTTTAGTAAACTACAAAAATTATTCATGTGATTTAAACATATTTTGGCAGAAATCATCCTTATGATTTAAATGATATAATTACCTTCCATATTTAGTAGTGAGGGATGCATTTTGCCGAACGTTGATCACTCAGGGAGGTTAATGGGCCCCACAATAGCTATCGGCTAGAGATGATTATGCCAAAAAGTAAAAACAAAGGGATGATTTTTTGTTGTTTACTAAAAAACAACAAATAATAACCTTATTACTTATTCTTATCATTATTATTATTATTATTATTATTATTATTATTATTATTATTATTATTATTATTATTATTTTTTATTTTTAATTTGCTTATTTTATTTTTATATATTTTTATCTTTTTTACTTTTTATTTTTAAAATTTTTATTTTATTATTATTATTATTATTATTATTATTATTATTATTATTATTATTATTATTATTATTTTTATTATTATTATTATTATCACTTTATTAGAAATTTATAGGATTTATAAAAAAATAGTGGGAAGTCGAGATACTATCTGGACTCCCACTTCTTGATGTGTATGTATTTGACTGGTCTTCGCCTTTGACGCAAACCGAGATGGCTGATTTTGTTCGGTCGAGCGAGTGATTGATGCGCACAACGTAAATGTGTGATATATGAGGCTAAGTGCTACCATATCCAATAGTCAGAACTTAGCCTCATACTACATGTTTTCTTGTGGACTATTGGATATTGACACCAAAAAGACCAAAGATAAGCACAGGATCAGCAATACAATATTTTAAACATACTTGGAGGAACAAAATTAAAACTCAACAAATAGGCAACACTAGAAAGTGATGGTTTATTAACTTCCATATTCTGACTACATAACTATGTTTTCACGTTATAAAGGTCAATAACATTGATTACAAAGTGACTTATTTATTTTCATCTACCCATGCTTTTATTATTAAAAGAAAACTCCTAAAGTTCTTTAAAACAGAAGAAAACTATCAAGTTGATGCATTCAAGACTGCTCCAGCCAAATATCCTCTTGCTTAATCAACTTTTGATATTAAACTTCGACATCTCAACTGACATGATTGTAGATAATTCTTCCTAGTTTCCAAAATGACCAAAATCACTAAAATTCAACTTTTGAGTTGGAAGTTATGGCCAAATTACTAACAGGTGGTAAGCAGCCCAAAACGGCCGACTTCATTAAGCCCAATACTATTTTCAAATCCATAGTAGCAATTATCGAGGCTAAACGGTGTCATTCACCCTTTTGAAAAAAACTCATACTCGAGTGTTTGTAATCATTCTCTACCATGAAATAGATACAAAGTCTTTAACATTTGAAAGTAGCTGAAAACCATATTTACCCGGGTAACTCCACCTTTTAAGCTTTATTCCCCATTGCATTACACGATTATGAACTTGTACCATCTCCTCTTTGCTTGGAGTTTGGGTTCTAACTAATTGGAAAACGTTTTTACTCATATGGATCCACACAAGATCACCTACTTTGAAACTTGCGAACTTTCTGTATTTGTTTGCTTGTTTTGTGTACTTCTGATTTTGCTTTTCAATTTTCTCTCTCACTTGTTCATGCAATTCTTTAAATCTTCTTTGCTTCGCACTATCAGCAATACTACTATTATTCGAAGTAACGACAAGCGGTACAAGATAAGTGTCTTGAGGGTTTGATCATAACACAATTTCAAATGGGCTCTTGCCGATAGTTTGGCTACATGAGAGATTGTAAACAAATTCAGCTTGAGGTAACACAAGATCCCACTTTCGTATATTTTCACCCACAAGGCACCTTAATAAATTTCCAAGGACTTAGTTACACCCACTTCTGTTTGGCATCTTATTGGCAGTTGATACGCGAAAAATAAAACTTTAACTTTGTTACCATTTTCGCCAATGGAATCACCCCCACAAACTTTGGATCTCGGTCACTTGTAATCGTCTTCGGGATTCCATGTAACTTAACAACCTCCTTGAAATATAGATCAGCAACATTTGTAGCATCCATTGTCTTGGAACATGGCACAAAGTGTGCCATTTTTGAAAATCGATCAACAACAACCATTATCGAGTCCTTTTTCCGTTGAGTCTGTGGCAGCCCCATTACAAAGTCCATGCTCACATCTTCCCAAGGTGCACTAGGTACGGGCAGCGGAGTATAAAGTCCCGTGTTATGAGAAGTTGACTTTGCAAGATGACATATTCGACACCTTAAGATATAATGATTAACATCCTTCATCATTTTTGGCCAAAAGAAACGATCCTTGAGCAAAGCAACGGTTTTATCTCTCCCAAAATGTCCACCAAGCCCACCCTCATGAGTTTCCTTTATTATCTCAAACCGAAGCGAGCATTCTGGAATGCACAAACGGTTTCCATGGAAAAGAAAACCTTCTTGAAAAATGAATTCTTTATATGGTCCGTTGGTGCATTGACTAATCACTTTACTAAAGAAACCATCTTCTTGGTACAACTCTTTTATCTTTTCAAAACCAAGGACACTAACTTGCATTGTGGACAATAAGGAACGTCTACGACTCAATGCATCAGCCACTCGATTTGTAACACCACTTTTATGCTTGATGTGAAAAGTATAAGCTTGCAAAAATTCCACCCAACGAGCATGCCTTGGTTTGAGCTTGTGTTGACCATTTATGTATGTCAATGCCTCATGATCAGAATGTAGAATGAACTCTTTTGAGATGAGATAGTGCCTCCAATGTTTAAGAGCTCGCACAATAGCATAAAACTCCTTCTTGTAAGTTGTATACTTTTGTCTAGCTTCGGACAATTTCTCGCTAAAGAAAGCAATAAGGCGGTTATCTTGGCTTAGAACACCACCTATGCCAACATCTGATGCATCACAATCTAGCTCAAAAATTTCTCAACTAGGCAAAGCTAGAACCGGAGCCTCAATCAATTTAGCCTTGATTAATTCAAATCTCGCTTGAGCCTCTTTTGTCCATTTGAAATTACCACCTTTCAAACACTCGGTAATTGGTGACACGATATTCTTGAAATTTTGTATGAATCTACGATAAAATGAATCCAAGCCGTGAAAGCTACGGATTTCATAAATGGAGGTTGGAGTTGGCCAAGACACAATTGCATCTACTTTGGTTGAATCAACATGAATTCCATCTTTTGAAATGATGTACCCGAGAAACACCAAGCCGTGAGTCATGAACTCACACTTTTTCAAGTTGACATAAAGTTGTTGTTGGGCTAGAACAAGATTTTTGCTAGGTGCTCCAAGTGCTCAGTTTCTCCTTTGCTAAACACGAGTATATTATCAAAATACACCACGACAAACCTGCCAATAAGAGGCTTAAAAACAAGGTTCATTAGTCTCATAAATGTACTAGGAGCATTGAAGAGTCCAGCTGGCATCACCAACCATTCGTATAACCCATCTCGTGTTTTGAATGCCGTTTTCCACTCGTCACCGGGTCTTATTCGAATTTGGTGGTACCACTTCGAAGATTAATTTTTGAGAAAACGCTAGCACCATGAAGTTGGTCGAGCATATCATCCAAACGTGGAATAGGGAACTGATACTTTATAGTGATTTGTTGACCGCTCTACTATCCATGCACATACAAAATGATCTATCGTTCTTGGGAACAAGGAGGTCCGAGACAGCACATGGACTCATGATTTCATGTACCATTCCTTTTTAAAAGCTCATCCACTTGTTGAAGTTCGGCATTTTCAGTTGGGTTCATTCGATATGCCGGTTTGTTTGGCAAAGTCGCACCTCGACCGAGGTCCAAACAATGTTGAATGGTCCTCATGGGAGGAAGACCTGCTGGAATCTCTTCTGGAAAAACACTTTGAAACTTTTTCAATAATAGGATCAATATATCAGGTCATGGTGGTGTGTCATCATTTCTTACTTCTTTTATCACAAAGCATAAGCTACTTTCGATATATCAAAAGCGTTACTAAATTCAGATTTGGACATAAAGTAATTACCTTCTACTTCTTTGGTTCGTGGTTAAATATTAATTTCGAAGGACCCAAAACAAATTTACCTCCATCCTTGTCGAAAGAATACATGTTTCTCCACCCATAATGTATGGTCCATCTATCAAACTGCCATGGTCTCCCAAATAATAAGTGACATGCATCCATTGGAACTACATCACACCATACTTCATCCTGATACTTGTCTCCAATAGAAAAGTGTACCAGACATCGTTGGTCTACCTGAACAGATTTTCACTTTTGTAGCCACGAGAGCTTATACGGACGGGGGTGTTTTTCGGTTTTAAGAGATAACTTTTTGACAATTGTTTCGGAAACCACATTTTCACAACTCCCGCTATCGATAATAATGTCAAAAACCTTCCCATCAGATGTGCACCGCGTATGGAAAATGTTGTGGCAAAGTCACATACTATCTTTTGTTGAGTCATTAGCTAATGCTCTTCTAATCACCAATAACTCACCAGTATCTCCATATATTACATCTTCCTGTTCTAATGGGTCATTGAATACTGAAGGCGAATCAAACTCTTGATATTCTTCTTCTATAGGCTCTTCAACAAGGGTAAAAACTCGTTGGTTGGGACAGTCTGCTGAATTATGTCTGTGACCCTTGCACTTGAAACATTGCACAGACTTTTTCCTAGTACGAGAAGGACCAGACCCTCTATCATAGGTTTGTGGGGTGTGTGAGGATTTTGTTGCAATCACTTTTGTACTTTGTGAACTGTTGGCCCTATTACTTGCATAACCTTGAGTTGGATCTCGACTAACACCATCTACTACTGATTTCTGACCCTCTTTCTCCTTGAGTTGTTTCTTGACTTTAGTGGCAAGTTTATAAACATCACTATAAGAGATAAAGAGCCGCAAATTAACCGCATCATGAATATCTTTTCGTAATTCTCGATGATATCATGCAATAGTTTTTCCTCGGGTTCCACAATACTACATTTTAACATTAAATGATCAAACTCCTCTGTATAATATGCTACAGATAGATTACGTTATGGAAAATCATGTAGCTGTAAAAAGGCTTCTTGTAAATACCCATCTGGCAGAAACTTTTTTTGCAACTCCCGCTTTATTTTCTCTCATGTTCTAATCCTTGGTTTGTTCTCATGAGCTCTTCTTAACTTCAATTGTTCCCACTAAACAGATACATGCTTCTTGAGCTTGATGGCAATGATTTTTACTTTCAAATCATCACAGACTTCTTGATAGTCAAAAACTCGCTCGGCTGTGTGAATCTAATCAATGAACTCATCGGGTTGGATTCTACCTTCAAACACATGAATATCTACCCTCATGTTAGCACCATGTTGGGAACGATTATTCCTTCGATCATTGTGGTGATATTGAGCTTCTTCATCACTAGATTTTGAGTTACCAGTAACATGGAAGGGGTTGAATTCTTCATCTTCAGAATCTTTATTTTCATGTTCATGGTGATTTTGTCTTGGATCCTCACGCACTCGAGACGCAACTGGAGTTGTTGTATAAGTTTTCTTAACTCATTCACCTCAATGTCTCACGGGTCAGGTTCTTCATGTAACTGGTTGAAGTTACGGTGACGACTTCGGCCAACCATTCTCAACCTGGATTGTGATACCAAATGACACCAAAAGACAAAGATGAGCACAAGGAATCAGCAATACATTTATATTAAACACACTTGGGGGAACAAAATTCAACTCACAAATGGGCAACACTCAAAAGAGGAGTTTATTAACTTTCATATTCTAACATATATAACTAGTTTTCAACCTTATAAAGGCTCAATAACATTGATTACAAAGTGAAGTATTCCTTTCCATCTACCCATGCTTTTATTATTGAAAGAAAACTCCTAAAGTTATTTAAAACAGAAGAAAACTATCAAGTTGATGCATTCAAGACTGCTCCAGCCAAATATCCTCTTGCTTAATCAACTTTTGATATTAAACTTCGACATCTCAACTGACATGATTGTAGATAATTCTTCCTAGTTTCCAAAATGACCAAAATCACTACAATTCGACTTCCGAGCTGAAAGTTATGGCCAAATTACTACCAGGTGGTAAGCAGCCCAAAATGACCCACTTCATTAGGCCTGGTACTGTTTTTATATCCATAGTAGCAATTCCCGAGGCTAACGGAGTCAGATATGGTAGCACACTTTGCCTCATACTTCACACGTTTATGTTGTGCCGCATCAATCACCGCACGATCGAGAACTAAATAAAACATCCCGGTTTTCGTCAAAGGCGAAGGCCCAGTCAAATACATACACACATTAAGGAGTGGGGCCTAGATAGTATCTCGGCTTCCCACTAATTTTTTGTAAATCCTGTAAATTTCTAATAACATGATTTATAATAAATAATTATAATAATAAAAAAATAATATTTTTAAAAAATAAAAAGTTAAGAAGATAAATATATAAAATATAAAAATATATAAAAATAAAATAAGTAAAGTAGAAATAAATATAATAAAAATAAATGAATAAAATAATAATAATAATAATAATAATAATAATAATAATAATAATAATAATAATGATAATAATAATTGTAATATTAGTTTTTTGTAAACTGCAAAAATCATCCCTATGGTTTAAACATATTTTGACATAAATCAGCCATGTGGTTTAAATGACATAATTACCCTTCATAATTAGTGGTGAAGGATGTATTTTGCCGAACGTTTCATCACTCAAGGATGATTAGTGCCAATAATATCGACTAGGGATGATTAATGCCAAAAGCTACAAACCTCAAGGATGATTTTTGCTCTAAGGTTTTTGCTTGGGATGTTTATGGAGGCCATGTTGTATCGTGTGCTGGCATTATTGGTATTAAATATCATCATAATGTTGTGCGCGATACCCTTGTCGACATCTGCTATCAGTCAGGGATTTTAGCTGGTAAGGAAGTTGATATCAAGCTGGATAGAGAGGGAGGGGTGTTAAACCCTTACGTCCAGCAGATATGTTACTTTACTCGTGGGATAGAGGTCTTGATGTATGTGTGGATATGACTGGGTCTTCGCCTTTGATGCAAACCGAGATGGCCAATTTTGTGCCCGGTCGCGTGGTGATTGATGCGGCACAACGTATACATGTCAAGTATGAGCTAAGTTTGCGGCTTTTGGATATGGGTTTCTCCCATTTTCTTTCTCTTCCTTGGGGAATTAGAGGAGGATGCAGTTACCTTACTGAAGCGGATCTGGAAGTTCTCCATGGCTCAAGACATTGGGGCATGTGTTGCTGTTCATATCTTTAATAGGATTGGTTTTGCTATACCTAAAGGAGTGGGGGCCTAGATAGTATCTCGACTTCCCACTAATTTTTCTTAAATCTCTTGAGTTTCTAATAAAATGTTATAAATGATAGGTCTTGTTTATCTTGAATCATACATAATCCACCATGGAAGCTTGTAGAGAATAATAGAGGATGGCAAGTATTCAAATTTCAAATGTTATAAAATGGAGGGAAAAAGGAAAAGTTTATTACAAGGCATCACATTCTAATGATGATTAGAAGATGTATCTATAGGAGAAGGAAGGAGGCTTCCCTTCCTTTATTTTTCACTTCTAGTCCTTATTCTTTGGCAATTATGCTATTTCTTACTTTTAGCATAATATACCTTATTACAAACTACTTTATTCTAAACAAAATAAAGACTAATAACTAAATCACATAATCGACACTTTTTATGAACCTAACAATCTCCCCCTAAGGGTTGATTATTCTGGGCGTTCTCTTCGTGGTCCAAGTGGTCTTCCATTCACATGCATCTCCCATCTTCTCATCTGGTTGTGATACTTCAATCTTACTTCAATCTCTTCTTCAAACAACTTTAGATACTCAACCTCATCATTCGTAAGTTCTCTTTGTACATAGCCATACTTAACATCATTATTGTAACTCTTTAAACCTTCAAGTACTCTAATTAGTGTTGCATCACAAAACTTATGAATCTCTGAATATCTCATTACCTTTTTCTCTTTCTTGCTATTCTTGTATATAATTCTATGCATGGGCTCATAGATGATGGAGAACATTTTGTGCTTTTTAACTCCAGGGAAAGATATTGTTGGTGCAGTAAGATTAACCATCTGTTGATAACTTTCAATTCCAAGTTGAAAATCATGCACTCTTTCCCATATCACTAAACTTATGATGAATACTGATAAAGACCATAGCAACCCTGTTTCTGCATAGTCAGGAACCTTGCCAATCATAATCAGCAAATAAATGTCCTCGGTATCATTCTTATTGAGATTCTTGTAATCAGGCTTGGTAATCGACATAATGCACTCATTAGCTCTTCTTGCAACTATCTCTGTGATAAACTTGTGTTCATGACCCAATTCCAAGTACGTCTTGATGACTTGAATGATCTTTGAATTTGAATAAACCTCTTCCTTTGGTTTTCTAGGCTCTTTCTGTTTCTTTATGTAGAAGATCTTCGCATGAGGATTCTTCCAATGTTCAACACCATATCGAGCATAAGGATTAAATTTCTTAACACACTTATTTACCCATCTGGAAGTTCGTTCTTCAATATCATAATTATTGAAGATAATTACAGGAAACTTGTGAAGTGACAATACTATCTTCTTGGGCCCTGATCTTCCTTTCTTCAGATACAAAAGATCTTGATTTATTAGAGATAGTGTTGGAGCTTCAGGATCTCTTTGACAGCTTTGAACTAGAGGTGTAGTCTTTCGTGGATGTGGAAAGACAAGAATTTCCTTTCTACTTTCCCAAACAATGTCACTTTTCAAGAAATTCTTTATCTGATCAATATGATATTGATGCTCATCTCCTGAAGTACATCTTTATCTCAACATCTCATCAGCCATTTTCTTTAACTTTGCTTCATCAATAGTCAGTGATACTTCTTTCATAATATCCTGTGACACTTGCTTCGTCGGTATTTCAACATCATCTGAAGCATAAGAATCAGTCTAAAAATCATAATCATCTACTTGCTCTTGATTACCTGAAGTTAATGGACCTTGTTCCTCTTCATTGACTTGTCCAAACGATGATTCTCCAGACATATATGCTTCATACTCAGATGTCTTCTGTCGCTTTGCACTATTCTCCCCCTCAGGATAAGCATCATCATAAGGATCGACTTGATCTCTTGGGTGAACGGCAGAAGTTCTACATGTAGTTTATGGTACCTGAAGTCTTTCAAACTTCATCTGGAGTGCCAACAATATAGTTATGTCTTGCTGCTGTAGCTGAGGATCGGCTTTCATAGAGAGATACAATTGATATTGTTGTTCGGGAACAGATGTTGTTTGTGATTGAACTGGATGAACATGAAGGATGTGACCAGACATATAACTTCTTACTGACGCATCAACTTGAGAAGGAATGTGATTGTCAATTGCTTTCTGAATTTGTGAGGAGATTTCAGCCTGTATATTCCCACGCACTTGTAAAATTGCTTTAGCAATCATCTGTTCCATCTCCTCTTTTGTCTTTTGTCTTTCCAGAATCAGCCCTTCCGCAACATACACTGGAACTTGATCTCGAACCTGCTCAGGAACTTGCTTTTTAACTTGCTCCTTAATATGCGTATCTACCATAGTGGGTAATGATTCGACCATTACTTCTTGGAGATGATCAGCAAGAGTATCAAATGACTTCCTTGACAGAAACCTTGTTTTCAGATGTTCAAACAAATATGTATAACGTCCCTGTAACTCTTGAAAGAAATTCTTGTATCATTTGAAACGAGTAGGTGTGGCTTTGAATAAAGATAGAAGTCAGTTTATTTTAGATAATTTGGTGCTGGGTACCGTTAATTCCTGGAGTTTCTTAGTATCCGAAGATACGAGATCAATATGAATACTAGGAGATCTAATTGGTGTAGGGAATGGTGTACTTCTAGACTCTTCTACAATATTCCCTTTCTCCCTTCGCTTTAATTCATACACTTCATCAATTATTTCTTCCTCCTCTTCATTAACATTCACAGGTATGACAACATTAGTAATTTCCACCTTTTCATCATTAGTGATCTCCACCTCCGGACTTTCCTTATCACTCCTGGGCTCTAGCCTAGTGCCGGGAATATTTGGTTCATCATTCCTAGGGGGTAAACTATCATCAATAACATTCTCTTCCATCATCTTTTCAATCTCTTCAGACGCCAAGTGCTTGTTGACCAGTTCCACATTTTCTCTAGCTTCTTGCTCTTCTCGACTTTTGTGCTCAGCAAGACTTACTTGTAATGTATCTTGTAAAATTATTTCATCTGCTTTATCAACAGTTGGCACTGGAGCTGGTGGAGTTAGACGTGTAGATCTCCTTTCAGGAAGACGAAAACGAATCACAGTAGACCGTTTTGGAGCACTTGACTCTGCTGCATCCATTTTAGGGTTAGGTGACCTAGGGGCGCTAGGTGTCCTATGCGTTCCTTGGGTAGACTCAGTCGGTTGTGACTGA
This sequence comes from Tanacetum coccineum, assembly GCA_026074375.1. Classification (NCBI taxonomy): domain Eukaryota; kingdom Viridiplantae; phylum Streptophyta; class Magnoliopsida; order Asterales; family Asteraceae; genus Tanacetum; species Tanacetum coccineum. The sequence goes on along the minus strand of BQNB010068581.1, from coordinate 20,045 downwards.
GTCAGAGGAACATCTAACCCAAACACCTCCGCATACATCCTATAATGCTCCGTGTGCTTCATCTCTTCAGTGAGCATCCAATCTGGAATTTGCATGCCAACTTTATCTTTGTGTCTCCCTGAATTAAAGATATTTTTCATTATGTCATCATCTTGCAGATTGTGATACATGTCTCGAGCACGTCTTGAAATGTCAGGAAAACAAGTCATGTAATGACTAATGATGATCTTTGTAAATCTTGGATAAGGAATCGAAGATGTTGGATGATGAAGAGAATAGTAAAGTCCTTCCCATAGCAGCTCCGCATAATCCACATGAATGTTATTGACAAAGCAATACATCATTTGCATTATCTGCAACGGCGGTTGATCCCATCCAGTGACACGTGTTGTCAAGCATTTGGAAAATATCTTGCATAACGTTTGCCATGGCTGCAGAAGACCAGTTGTCTTAAAGCTTGATGATGTCTTCAGCTCCATTGTAAAGCCCAATTGTTGTTTATAGAATGGAACCATGTCTAAAAATGATGGTGGTGGCACAAAGCTATCATGATTGTTGGCATTTGCTTGTGGTAAGTGAAAGATTTTCCTGAAGTCATCCAATGTAAGAGAAAGCACTTTCTTGTCAAGCATAAATGTGAGCCTATACTTTGATTCGTCTTCCTTCAAAGTATGCCAGAACTGTGCCATATAGATCCATCGTACAGAGGAAGAAGCAGCAATATTAAACGTAAAGGATGATTCTTGATGATATTCGTCAGTATTTTGCTTTCGGTTGGACATTGCACTTGTTCAAAATCAACCTTCTTGTTGGCATCCATAAGATCATATCGCTTGTTTGGAGGACACAGTTCGTCTGGATGAACATCAGCTGCATGTTGTTGTTGTACCATGATGATTACTGAATGAATAAAATTGAGAGGTTAGATAACAAATAATTCATTTAACATTTTTTGTCTTTTTTTACTCTGTCTATTTTATATGTTCTGGCAATTCTTTTTGAACATATTTTTGATCAGTTTCTTTCTCATGTGCTCGTTCTTGCTTTTTCTAGCACATGCCATACGCTTTATTCGAATTTTTCTTTTGATTTTTCATTTTGTGTGTTCTGGCAATTCTTTTTCGAACACACTTTTGATTTTCTTTTTCGCGTATGGATTTAGCTCTCTCGTTCTATTTTTAGAATATCCTCACCAGAAATTTTTTTATGACATGATACTCTTTCAAGAATGATGAAGATTTCTCTTTTGATTTTGAATCAAGTCTTTCTTTTGTGAAACATAAAAGAGAAATCATACAACTTCTGAAAACCATTTTTGTAAAAGAGTATCATTTTGTCACAATTACAGATTTTGAGAACTTTTTCCAGAAATCATTTGTCAGAAACTTTCATTATAATAATAACATTGAATTAGACAATCACAAATCCACAACTGAATGGTTACTAAGTCACTCACTCCTCATTCTGTTCATTGTAGAAAACGGCCTAAACCGGACATGTCTTAGACCACTTAAACAATTGAGACTTGGATTTTCAGATTCAAGTTATAAAAACTTTTCCACTTTCATTTTTGGCATGAATCCTAAACAATGAAGACAAACACATCTAAATCAATAACTAAATGGTCACTAAGTCACTCACTCCTCATTCTGTTCACTGCAGAAAACGATCGAAACCAGACATGACTTAGACCACTTAAACAATTATGAATAGACATATTTGACCCATAGCTTAGAATTCATTAAAAACGTGTTTTCGTTATACACAATCATGAGAAACTTGATCATTTTGTTCCATAGACATTCGAGTATTAAGCATCAAAAGCATGCATAAAATTCAGTAGTTAACCAAAACAAATTCACTTATCCACAAATCTCATTTGTACTGATTTTTGACTCTTTTTTTTTACATTATCGAGTTTGACTTTTTGACATTTATTGAGTTTCGCAATAGAGATAAGATGAATCCCTTTAACTTATAAAAAACCAAACTCGACCCGTTTAAGTTTTATTGTCATTATTCTGACTCCAAAAATTAGAAATCAAATTAAACTCGATAATTAACAAACTCGATAAACATCACACCCATCCGAGTTCATGATCTTAGACCCTTTCTAAGTTATTTTTCATCTATTTCCACATAATCATTGTTTATTTTCGTCCTTGATTGCAACCAGTTATCATAAACTTGATAAAGCACAAACACGGTAACCCCTAAATCATACCGAGTTTAAACTCAATAACACATCTAATATCTGTTTCACAATTCATGCCAACTTACGTTTGATAAAGAAAAACGTTTGTAATTGTTGTAATGAACTCAAAATGCTTTCGTTGATTTTCTGTTCAAACTCGATAAGATGACCCGGTGAAAGAAAAGTTAAAGTGAAAATCATTTCTTCCTTTTATAGCAACCGAAAAAGATTCAAAAATTACACTTTCAGTCCCTTTAGTTTTACATTCCGAATTTTGATTTTGATTTTTTTCAAAAACCCCCCCTCGAGTAATGAAGTCATTTCAAAATTTGTCCACCATTATCAAAAACTCCTCCTTGGAATGAAATCATACTAAGCACGTAGTCCGAAAATGAAGATGTTTGAGTTAAAAATAAAAACTCCCCCTTGAAAATATAACATTTTTCAATTATAGTTTATTTGAGAGATCATTGTTTTTATTTTATTTTTGAAATGATGTATATGTTTGAAAAATAATAATTTTAAAAATATTTATTTTTTTTAAATATGAAAAATATGACAAATCTTTTTGTATTTTTGTATTTTTCAATTTTTTCTTTTGTTTTTGAAAATATTTTATAAATGTTTTTGATGTATGATCTTTTCAAAAAGATAATTTTGTTAGGCTTTCCAACTGTGTTGGAGTCATACATCTCATACCAATGCGATGAATTAGATACTCAAAGCGTTCTTTTGGAAGAGCTTTAGTAAATAGATCCGCAAGTTGGGATTCTGTCCTGAAAAAGTAAATTTCTATAGTACCTTTCTCAACATGTTCCTTAATAAAATGATACCGGATGTCTATGTGTTTTGTGTTAGAATGTTGGACTGGGTTGCATGATATAGCAATGACACTCTTGGAATCACAGTACATCGGAATCCGATTGTACTTGTATCTATAGTCAAGCAGTTGAGTGCGCATCCAAATAACTTGTGCACAGCATGCAGACAAGGAAACATATTTAGCCTCAGCAGTAGACATTGCAGTACAATCTTGTTTCTTTGAACTCTAACTCACAAGTTTCCCACCTAAAAATTGCAATCCTCCTGATGTGCTTTTACAATCATCTTTACATCCTGCATGGTCTGCATCTGAGTATGCAATTAGTTCAAATCCGAAATCCTTCAGATACCATATGCCCAACTTATAAGACTGTCTCAGGTACCGAAATATCCGTTTAACCTCTTTGAGGTGTTTGACCGTAGGACGTGCTTAATAATGAGCACATACAAAAGTAGCAAAAGTAATGTCTGGACGACTGGCTGTTAAGTACATAAGCCCTCCTATCATACGACGATAAGTCGTTTGATCAGTAGGAGTGCCTTGTAAATCAACATCCAGCCTCTCAGTTGCCATAGGTGTACTCATTGAGACACATTCATCTAGACCATGTTTATTTAACAACACTATTGCATATTGTAACTGACTTATGAATATGCCACGGGGAGATTGATGAACTTAAAGTCCAAGAAAGAACTTTAGTTCACCCATCATTAACATTTCAAAATTATTTTTCATTAGGTTTGCAAAACGTTTTGAAAAATCTTGATTTGTTGAACAAAAAATAATGTCGTCAACATATACTTGAACAAGTAATATGTCTTCCCCGTAACGTCGTGTGAACAAAGTCGGGTCAATAATACCTTTAGTGAACCCATGTTCAATTAGAAAAGAAGATAATTTGTCATACAATGCACGAGGTGCTTGCTTAAGACCGTATAGAGCTTTTTTCAACCTGTAGACGTGATCTGGGAATTCTGGATTAATAAACCCTTCAGGTTGACTGACATAAACTTCTTCTTTCAACGGTCCATTGAGAAAAGCCGTTTTAACATCCATTTGAAAGATTGTGATATTCTTATGAGCAACATAAGCAATAAACATCCGAACAGCCTCAAGACGAGCAACAGGAGCAAATGACTCTTCAAAATCAATGCCTTCTTCTTGCTTATAACCTTTAGCCACAATAAAGATGAGTATTGTTCCGAACCACAATATTAATCTGCAACACACTTATACTTCCAAAGCCATGTGAAGCAATAACAATCTTCCCTTCTGGTCGTGGAACCAATTCCCAAACTTGAAGTCTTTCAAATTGATTCAACTCATCTTGCATGGACTCAATCCAACTATGATCGGCCATAGCTTCTTTAATGTTCTTTGGTTCAAAAGTGCTAACGGTTAATGCATACATGCAAACCTCAGAATCGGTATGTAGTACGTTGACAGAGTCATAACAGGTTTGGCTGTCACCAATAACTTGGTCTAGAGTGATGATCTTTTGTCCAAAATGTGAGTCCGAGGGTTTACTCGAAGGAAATTCTACACATTTTATGTCGAGAACGTTGTAGATGAATCAATTTCCTCATGATTCAAGAATCATATGAGAACAAACTGGTATTACATTCTAAAATCATCAAATCTACTTGATCGAATTCATCAGCCTCTTGTAAAAAAGAGATTTAGAGAAGTTTTTTTGTTAGATGTTGTGACAACATGAGGAGCCTCATGTGTTGTCAAACAATGATTGAAGATGTAGAAGGTGATCTTCTTGATCGTAGAGGTCGGTATATTGTGAAGTGTAATTGAGGTAGATCCGAAATATTTCTTGCTCAAAATAACTTTATACATTGTGACCGAACAAATTATCTAAATCCACTTTGAAGGAGTATTCAATAAGTCCATTGATGAATTTATGAATTATTAAATCGTTGAAGTTCAGTTCTAAACAATCGTGTTTAGAAGCTTTTACTGTAAGCTCATCAAACTTGACATGAATAGTCTCCATAATCCTTTTGGTGCGACGGTTATAGATTCGAAAACCTCTGATTTTTCTGAATAACCACTAAAAAACCCAATGTCTGCTTTAGGTTTTTATTTTCCCAAGATCATCGCGGTCATTAATCGGATAACACAATGAGCCAAACACATGTAAAATACTCCAACATTTGTGGATTTCTCCACATAACAGCTCTAATGTATTTATTGTGTTGTGTTGTTGATTAATGACCGGTTTTGAGTAAAAACATGTGTAGCAACTGCTTCACCCAAAGAAATTCATGAACCCTCGAATAAATAAGCATGTGTGCGAGCAGCCTCAACCAGAGTAAACGCTTACTCGTTCTACTACTTACACCATTTTGCTGAGGTGTGCGGTGCAATTAAAATTGTTACATAATACCTAAACTTTCATAATAAAGCTTGAGAGTTGCAATTCTTGAAACTTTCAGTGCCATTATCAGTCCGAATCTGTGCAAACTTGCTTTTTGAGTTCAATTGAGCTTGAGCAATGAATTTCTTGATGATCATCTGCTGGAAGCTTCGACTTTCAGAACGTAAGAAAATAAACCCACGTGGATCTAGAAAAATCATCCACTATCACAAGAATATACATTTTTCATGACCGATAGCTACTACTCATTGGACTGCACAAATCCTATGAAAAGTAATATCCAATTTTGGAGTAATTACTTGGAATCAATTTTAAGGTGATTGAGGAAGCCTTTCTTCTTTTCCTCTTTCACAAGCAGAACAAAATTATCTTTCCATATTTAAACTTTGGGTAAACCGCATCCAAGCCAAGTTTTGGTACGAATCGTTTATGTGCCTGGCACAGCGCAAGTTCCACCCCATATTATATAAAAATAAATATCGTAACAATGTAAATACATAACAAGGATCAGGATCCGCAAAATCAATGAAACCGGAAGTAGTATAGAGTGTTTCCGGGTCGTTATGTCCCAACGAGGCTTGAATGGAAAATCGAATGACGGATTGATGATTGATGTTGAATGACAAAGATTTGGATAAGATTGGGCACTAAACCTAATAAGCAATTCACACAAGATAAAAGCAAGGAAAATAAGCTAAAGCATGCATAAAGGCTAGGAATGGCAAAAACACTTAAAACTTTTAAACTAAGACGCAAATATGCTCAAGTAAACTTAAGACAAAAAACAAAATAAGCTAGACTAACTCTAAATAAGCAAATTCATCAAGCAATTAAGCTAAGGCTAAGCAAGAAAACACATCTCAGCATACTAACAACAATACTAGCATATCAACTAACAGTACTAACTTGGGAGTTAGTACTGATACTATAATTTAGTATACTGCTAGCCCGCCAAAAACACATGAAAATTGGAAACAAGAAATAATCAAATAAGCTAAAACAGATATTTAACTAACCCTAATAAGCACTCAGCATAAGAATAAGCGAACTACAATAAAACTAGAATGGAGAATAAGCTCAAATCTAAAAACTGATAAAAATCTCTTAAAATTACTATGAAAAGGCAGATAACTAAAGTAAGTTCTACAAAAGACATCAGTGGCGAAAATGGCTTAATCACTCAAAAAAGCTAAGCAAATCTTACACAAGCAGCAATAATAAGCCAACATCAGCAAGCATGAAACACAACAGTACTAACTGTTATAAACTAACGGTACTAACTTGGATTAGTACTGACTACTTTGAGTTAAGTACAGCTACCTTTGGATCCAAGAAAATTATCCAGCAGTACTAACTTTTGATTTAGTACCTGACTTGATTCAAGCAACACCCCTTAAAGTTTTTTAAAAAATCAATTTTCTTTCATCTGATTTTAAAACAGATTATCAAATACAACATAAGACACATCAAAGCAGATTCAATCAAAAAAAAGCCCATAAATAACTGACTTAGTCTAACAGAAATAACTCATAACTAACAAGTTTTATTCAAAAGAACTAAACATTACTAACTAAAAAAGTGATACAAACAATTTTTAAACTAACAACAAAGCAAGATAACACTTAAACATACCGAAAAAGCACAAATAAGTAAACATAAGTAACAAATACACTAGTGAGCAGTTTCTACAGTAAATATAGAAAAATAAGAAAAAAGAAAAACTTACAACCACCCTTGCTACAAAACGGGTTTAAAACAAAGAGTCTACAAAGCCATCTTGTAAAAACAAGCTAGTGAGCGTCCATAAAGCCCATCCAGAACTGCTTATCATCCCAAAAAATAAGCTGTGTGTATTTTGAGAATGATTTTAGTGAATATTTTAACTACTTAACTTTTTAAATTTACTTAATTAAAGCAGCTTATAAACAAGCTGTATTGAGAGCTTTTTGAACACAAAACAGCATAATTAAGAAACTTAATACTTGGAATTGTAAATTGACTTAAAACCTCAAATTTGCATTAAAACTTGAAAGTGTTACAAAGCTGAAAGTAGAAGCTGTAAATGACTTGAAAACTAAAATTAAGTTAAGATATTCTCCAATATTAAAAACTAAAAAAAACTCCCCTCAAACAAGGGTTACAATGGCCCTATTTATACTAAAACGAATTAAGGTCTTGGTTTCTTGGACTCTCTTCTCTTCTTTCTTCTGTGTTTCTTTGTAGAGACAAAAACCAAGTGTGCTTGTTGTGTGAGGTGATTCTAAAACAAATCCCAGCCTTCAATTTCTTTTGTGCTTCTTTGGAGTCAATCATAGCCATCGAAAATACTTGGGAATGGTGAGGGATTGCCAACATGGCACTTATACAGCTGGGGGGGTTGATAGAGGAGTGGTTGAAATGATTTATCTAGGGTGTTGAGTGGTTTTGCAGGGTAGAAGTATGGGACGACATCCCTAGCTGTACCTGGGTTTTGTTGGGCGGGAAAGTGGTTATTTTGGGTAGGTTGGCAGCTTTGGCCCCTCAAGTTTTATAACTTCATTGCAAAACTTCGCCCGGTTTGCAATTTCGACCCTTGTCTTTTAACCCTTGAAATTCAACTTGAGGTTTGGCAATTTTAGTCCCTTAAGTTGTATTTTCTTCACTTGGTTGACTTTTGACTTTGATTTGATTTTGTCTTTTCCATTCCGTGCTCGGCTTTGTTTGTTTTTGGCTTTCTTTTTGAATATCCGTTCCTGCATAATACAAATGCAAAACATACAAATACGATGTATTTTGGTACGTTTTTAGCTTTTAAGTCCGTTTTTATATGGAAAATGGTATGTGTAATTAAGCACATACCAATACATAAAAAGTCCATCTCATTAGATAAATAGAAAAAAACAGCTTTAAGTGTTTCGACTTGGAAGAATCGGAGTGTTACAGAGTTACGGCTGTATTTTTTAGTATTGATTCTATATCAATTCATTATCTTAATTTCCTCATTCTTTTTCCATCAAACGATCACTCGACTCGATCAGGTAACATTTCTTGGCTTATTATTTTGGACCTTTTAGCTATGATTTTTTGCTTTTTACCTTTTTAGAGTACAACCTTTTATGTTTAAAGCTTTAATTGTTAACTGTTTAGATACTTATTAGTAAAGTTAGTTATTAGTTCTTTCAATCTAGCACAAAGTCTATAATGTTAGGTGTTATGTTTAAGTATTATGTACTCCGTAATATAAAGTAGCACCACAGTACTAATTGGATATTTATTATTGTTTTGCTGTGTTTTAAAAATCATGCCACCTAGATTGAGAAAACACGCATCTGGACATTCAAAGCGTTCAAAGAAAAGAAAATTTGAAGAGTCAAAAAATAAAGAATTTGGGTCGATGCATAGATACGTTAAAATAAAGTCAGATGTTACAAGCGAGAATCTAAATGTTGACACTAACAATAGCGACAGTGATAGTAGTACTGATGAGAGTGCCGACGATATTAATGTCGAAAATATGGAGGCTGATAATATTAATTATAATGATGATGTTGATGATGTTAATGATGTTAATGTTCGTGTTGATGATCATAATGATCAGGCTGAGGATCGCAATGCTAGTGTTAATGTTGATCATGTTGATATATTTGATCTAAAAAACTAGGATAATCTTACTTCTGATATGATTAAAATTTTAGTGGCGGAGGGTCCTAAAAGAGACAAGTCTATTGAGAAAGGTCCTAAAGATAAAAATTTAAGACAATTTTCATCTGCTTTTTATACTAGAGTTTTACCAAATAATGAGAGGTGTGATAGAGAATGGTTGGTATATTCAAAAGAGCTTGACAAATTTTTTTGTTTTTGTTGCAAAATACATGGAAAAGGGATTGCAAAAGGTAATCTTGCAACGAGGGTTTTGGAGACTAGCAACATCTAGGTACTAGACTAAAAGAATGAAGTTAGCTTTGAACATATAAATAATATGGCTAAATGGTTTGAAATGCGTCGAAAATTGAAAAAAAATGAAACAATAGATAAAGTAGAGCAAAAGCAATTTGAGAAGGAGAGAGATCATTGGAAAAATGTTATCTTTAGAGTTATATGCATTTTGAAATTTCTTGCTAAACATAATTTAGCATTTCGCGGTTCAAATGAGAGGTTGCATCAAAACAACAATGGTAATTTTTTAGGTTTGATAGAAATGTTGGAAGTGTTTGACCCATTTAGAAAAGAGCACGTGCGACGAATCACGAGTGAAGAGGTTCATTTTCATTATCTAGGTCACAACATCCAAAATGAGTTGATACAATTACTTGCACATGAAATTAGGTCGGCAATTATTAAGAAAATAAAGCAAGCAAAATATTTCTCTGTGATACTAGATTGTACCCTTGATATTAGTCACCAAGAACAAATGTCTTTGATATTAAGATATGTGAATGTCACTTCTGTGTGTGTTAGTGTTGAGGAATCTTTTTTAGGTTTTCTAAATGTTGATGATACCACTGGTCAAGGATTGTTTGATGTTACACAAGCTGAGTTGAAGGCTCTTGATATTGATATCAATGATGTGCGTGGTTAAGGCTATGATAATGGATCAAATATGAAAGGAAACATCGTGGAGTACAAAAGAAATTTTTAGATATAAATCCAAGAGCATTTTATACTCCGTGTCATTGTCATAGCCTTAATCTTACATTATGTGACATGGCTAACACTTGTACTAAAGCAAAAGATTTTTTTGCAATCATATAACGCATTTACACAATATTTGCTAATTCTTCTAAGAGGTGGCAAATTTTAAAAGATAATGTGAAAGGGCTGACTCTTAAGTCATGTCTACGACTCATTGGAAGATTCGTGTTGAGAGTGTCAAAGCCATCAAATTTAAACTTTCGGATATAGAAGAAGCCTTAATTCAAGTTTTAGAGAGAGATAACGATTCTGTAATCCAAAGTCAAGTAAAATCTCTAGCAACAAATGAGCTCGGTGATTTTGATTTTATAGTAGTGGTAGTGATTTGGTTTGACATCTTACACAAGGTAAACTTAGTGAGAAAAAACTTACAATCTGATGATATGCTAATCAATGTTGCTATGACAAAAATGCAAGATCTAATATCTTTCTTCAAGGAGTTTAGAGTTATCGGGTTTTCTAACGCCGTTGAAAATGCTAAGCAAATTGCCATCGAAATGGATATCAATCCATTGTTCATTCAGAAGCGCGTTATTCGTAGAAAGAGATAATTTAATAAGGATCATGTTGAACAAGATGTTATATTATCAGCCGAGGAATCATTTAAGGTCAATTATTTCTTCTACATTATTGATCATGGAATTGTTTCTCTTACAACAAGATTTAAACAATATAAAGAGTATGAGGATATATTTGGTTTCTTATTTACCTGTGACAAGTTGAAGCTCTACGATGATGACCGTCTAAAGTCTTGTTGTAGTCGTCTTAAAGCCGCACTCAAGAATGGTGATCAATCTGATATTGATGCAAATGAACTTTATGTGGAGTTAAGGTTGCTTAACAATTACTTGCCAAATGAGAATATGAGACCTCTTGATGTCTTAGATTTTTTGAAACAAGATGATTGTTATCCTAATGCAATAATTGCATATCGAGTATTGATGACTATTCCTATAACTGTAGCATCTGAGGAAAGAAGCTTCTCAAAATTGAAATTGTTAAAGTCATACTTGCGGTAAAAAATGTCACAAGAAAGGCTAAATGGATTAGCACTGATAGCTATTGAAAATGACATATTAGAGAGTGTCAACTATTGTAACACCCCCTTATTTGACATATAGCAGTGAAAGCTAAAATTGGGGTATTACTTCATGAATCAACAGTCATAATCATAGAAAACGACTTAAAAGACACGCTTTGGAAAATTTAGTTATCATTCAATATTATTTCAGAGTTTTGCAAAAGGAGGTCCCAAAATACATAAGGAAACATAGAGTTTGAATGATAACAACATTGGACGTCCTCAAGTCCAATGCAACTCCATGCCATATGTTACTCAATTACCTGAGATAAACATGCTAAAAAGGTCAACATAAAGGTTGAGTGAAATTCACAGGTTTGAAATGTAATAGTTGAATACAAGTCAATGTAATAGTAATAATTGCAACGAATACAATTATCATGGTAAAAAAATATTATATTATTGCACTAAGCTCATGACACCGAAGCCTTAAGTAAATGTTATTCATAAGTTGTTGCCCTAAGCGGGTGCTTTGCCAAACACCCGGAGTTCCTCAAATGAAATGCGTCCGCTGGCCATGTATGTACCAGAACCTGGACGGGGAAGTTCAGTCCTAATAGATCTATTCACGGCATTCGCGCTTACTTCGCAAAGTAATTAACGGTTCATGATAGTGGGGCCTTTTGGCAAATGGAGGTACTTAGGCAATAATATATCAGGATAGCATACAGTTGGAAAATACTTGTATTCATGTTTATAGCATGTATCTCCCCATGAAGTTTAGAAAACATGTAAATATGGGACTATGAACACCCCTTGACAGGGAAATCTAATTGATGGCAGAAGTAAATCAAATGAAAGTAAACAGCTTCGTCACGCAACCTAGGGTAATATGTCAAGTCTTAGTTTGATTGTTTCAAAACTTTATTTCATAAAGTTTAACGTAAATGATTTTGGTTTATTAGTTTGTGAAAACATCGTATCACTGTTCTGGCTATCATAATCTAGATGTCATGCACTAAACGTTCGAGGAGCTAGGACACTTTAAACCGTAAATCCAGCAACTCGTCAAAACGTCTACCCAAATGAAAACCCCTCACATGAAACTTCCTAGTAACGTGGTACGTTATAGTTTAAACGATAAGATTTTATCTTTTTAAGTTTCTTCAAAAGCTAGTGGATGATAAATTATGTTAAATATATAACATAATTATTTTATAGTGTTTCAATCGAGGAATGATAACGACAAATGTGTCGGGCTTTTAATAAAATCGAGTCTTATAATGTTAAATATATTTTTATAATTAAATATAAAAATATTACATTTTATACCTTTAAGAGTTTAAAAATAACAATATATAACCTTGGTATATATTAATTTACAAATTTAACCCTTTACTTTATATCTTTAAACATTTAACCCTTAATTTTGAAATATGGCAAAACAGGCCCTTGTAGTTTAACTTTAGGATAATTACATTTTTGGCCCAAAAACTATATAAGTTTCAATATTTACAATATATACCCCTTTACATGGTTTGAATTGCATTTCTAGTCCATAATCCATATAAGTTGTATTTTTAATCTCGAAATTAATTTGCAGCTTATAGCTTATTACTATAAGCTAAAATAAGTAAGTTTTACAAGCTTGTAGCTTATGAAAAGAGCTTATGAGCTTAAAAATCCAAAATGGGCATGTTTGGTTTTAAAATCTTAACCCGATGGGTTTGAGCTTTTAGGGTTTGTTTTTAAGTATATAAAATTGATAAAGAAGCTTATTAGAATAGCTTTTAGGATCAGCTTGTGGCTTTTAGCTTATTAGGGTTTATGAAAAGGGTTTTAGGGTTTTTAAAGGCGAGTTTGGTTTAGGAAAACCAAATGAGTAGGTTTAGGGTTTAAGAACTTAACTCATGTGATCATGAAAGTATATAGGAGCTTATTAGGATTAGATTAAGCTTATACTAGCTTATGTATAAAGTTCGACTAAACTAGGGTTCAAAAGTGGGTCGTTTAGGGTTTGGTTTAGGGTCTAAGAGTTTCCAACAAGGTTTTCCTTGATCAAATGATTATAACAAAGTTTATACATGATCTAAAACAACACAAGAGTTTATAGAACAAGTAGAAAAGCTTACTAGTACACGAAATGGATCAAAGATGGTGAAATGGGTCAAAATGGGTGAGTATGATCCAAAATCTTTAGGAGATGAATCAAGGACCTCTTTTCTTCTCTTCTATGTCTTATACTTTGCTTAATCTTCCTTACTTCTCTTCTAAGACATGGCTAGAGCATAGTTTTAAGGTAGTTTTGAGTTTGGATGGTGAATTAAGAATGTGTGCATGTATGCGTGTATATATAGGGTAAAGGAAGAAGTGGTGGCTAAGTTGTGTGGAGTGGTGGCCAAGTTGAGTGGAGTGGTGGCCAAGGGTTAGCCATGGTGACTAAGGAAAGCTAGTAACATAGATTAGCAAGGTGTTAGGAGGTGGAGAGGGTGCGGTTTACCAAGGGGGTGACGAGTAGGGTTTTCTTAGGGAACAAGGTGCAAGTTGATGACAAGGAGGTGACAAGTAGGTGAAGGAGGCTAGCAAGGTGGTGACAAGGTGCCAGGCAAGGTGGTGCATTATGGTGGAGGGTGGTTTCTTGGTTAGAACTTGGTTCGAACTAGTTTAATTGGTGTCGAGTTGTTTGGGGTTTTCGGGTTAGGGTTAGGACGAGCTAGGGTTAGAACTTAGTTAATAACTAGTTTGAATGTTGTGCATTAGAGTGTTGTAATCCATGCTAGAAAGGTGGTATGAAATGCCTTAGAAATGGAGGGAAAATAGCTCATTTGAATCTTGTGCTTACTTGACTTGTACCTAGGGCTTTAAAGGAGTTGTACTAGAGTTTAGGAGGGAATTATATTCGAATATTATGCATTGGTAACTTGTACACATTCCTCATAGGTTTGTACATTTGTTTTGTATGCAAACATTACATGTAATCAGGGTTTTGATATAAACGTTTAACATATAAAGTCCATTTTATATTAAACGTTATGGATGGTACGTATGGTAAAATGAAGTTTAAAACATATTGCTTGACATATTATAATGTTTACTTGCTATAAACATTGATGAAATTGGCATTGGTAGGTTGCGTGAGCTCGTTTACTTTTGTAATGTAAGTTACGTTACATTATGGATGGAATAAAGAAAAAATCTTCCCATGAAAATGGTTGCATCTAATTTAATAGATGGAAATTACACTGAGGAAAATTGTGGGTTGTTATAGTCTCCCAACCTTAAATCTCGTCCTGAGATTTAGTTGGATGTTCGAGTGATGTTTGAAAATAGATGTGGATACTTGGCCTGAATTTGATCTTTGCATTCCCACGTAAATTATGGTCCTCTTTTTGAGTTCTATCTTACTTTGACTATAGGGATACGACTTTGTCTCAGTTGCTTGACTTCTCGATCCATAATTTCTATTGGTTCTTCCACAAAGTTGAGTTTTTCATCGAGCCGAAGCTCTTTCATTGGAATGATGAGGGATTCGTCAGATAGGCATTTCTTTAGATTAGAAACGTGGAAGGTACTGTGGACATTACTGAGTTCTTCAGGAAGCTCAAGTTTGTATGCCACTGGGCCGACCCTTTTAAGGATCTTAAATGGTCCAATGTACCGGGGGTTAAGCTTTCCTCGCTTTCCGAATCGGATGACAACTTTTCGAGGTGACACTTTCAACATAACACGATCTCTAACTTAGAATTCCAAAGGCTTTCGCCTTATATTGGCATAACTCCTTTGCTGATCTCTTACAGCTTGCAAGCGTTGTCAAATTTGCGCTATCTTTTCGGTGGTTTCATAGATTATCTCTGGTCCCGTGAGTTGGACATCTCCAACTTCGGCCAGTAGACAGGTGATCGACACTTTCGACCATAAAGTGCCTCAAATGGTGTTGCCTTAATACTGGCATGGTAACTGTTATTGTAAGAAAATTCTACCAGTGGTAAGTGTCTCTCCCATCCTTTTCCAAAATATATAACACAGGCTCGAAGCATATCTTTAAGTGTTTGGATGGTTCTTTCACTTTGTCCATCGGTCTCAGGATGATATGTCGTACTCATATCTAATTGAGTACCCAAACATTCTGCATTGACTGCTAGAATTTGGATGTGAAATGACTGTCACGATCTGATATGATGGATATCGGCACTCCATGCCGTGAAATTATTTCCTTTATATACAACCTTGTAAGGGTTTCCATACTATCTATCGCTCTGGTAGGGATAAAATATGCTGATTTGGTAAGGCGGTCTACAATGACCCAAATTGTGTCATGTCCACTTGATGTTTTAGGTAGTTTTGTAACGAAGTCCATCGTTATTCTTTCCCATTTCTATGTAGGAATCTCTGGTTGTATCAGTAAGCCGGATGGCTTCTGACATTCTCCTTTAACTCTAGAGCATGTTAAACACTTGCCAACATATTCATCGATGATTGCCTTTATGTTAGGCCACCAATAGAGTTTCTTTAGATCCTGATACATCTTGTCAGAACCTGGGTGGATGGAATACTTTAATTTATGAGACTCATGCATGATCAAGTCCCTCAAACCACAAAAGAATGGTAACCAACTTTGATTCTTGATACAACGAGTTCCATCAGGATGTACTTCAAATGCTTTATCCATTCCTTGTAGGTTCTCAGCTTCAATGTTTTCTTCTTTGATTGCCTTGGTTTGGGCTTCAAGGATTTGTGATGGTAACTTTGGGTGAAGGGCCATGACTAATGCTCTAACTCGGAGTGGTTTGATTCGTTCCTTCTGGCTTAAGGCATCTGCTACAACATTTGCCTTTCCAGGATGGTAACAAATCTCACAATCGTAATCTGCAAGCAATTCTAACCAACGGCATTGTCTCATGTTCAACTCTTTCTGATCAAGGATATGCTGAAGACTTTTATGATCAGTGAACACAATACACTTTGTGCCATACAGATAGTGTCTCCAAATTTTAAGAGCGAACACTACTGCTCCTATTTCAAGGTTGTGTGTGGTATAGTTCTCTTCATGAGGCTTGAGTTGTCAGGATGCATATGCAATAACTTTTTCTCTTTGCATTAACACCGCTCCCAGACCTTGGAGTGATGCATCACAGTAAACGACAAAATCGTTATTTCCTTCTGGTAATGCTAAGATTGGAGCTTCACAAAGCTTATGTTTTAGCAGTTGGAAGGATGACTCTTGGTCTTCTCCCCAGATTTACTTCTTGTTTTTCTAGGTTAATTCAGTCAAAGGCTTTGCAATCTTTTAAAAACCTTTGATAAATCTTCGATAGTAGCCGGCAAGTCTTAAGAATTAGCATATTTCTGTAGGTGTAGTAGGAGATGCCCAATTCTTAACTACTTCAATCTTGGCGGGGTCAACGTAAATTCCTTGACTGTCAATCACGTGTCCAAGAAATTGCACGATACTGATCCAGAAATCACATTTGAAGAACTTGGCATGTAATTTCTCCTTTTTGAGTAATTCCAGTATTATTCTCAAGTGATCTGCATGTTCTTCTTTGTTACGGGAGTAGATGAGAATATCATCAATGACTACTATCACAAATTTATCTAAGTATGGTTTACATACACGGTTCATGAGATCCATGAACACAGCAGACGCGTTAGTTAAACCAAATGGCATCACTTGGAATTCGTAGTGTCTGTATCGTGTTCTGAAAGCAGTCTTAGGAATATCTTCATCCCTGACTCTCAGTTGGTGATAGCCTGATCTCAAGTCAATTGTTGAGTAAACACTCAAACCTTAAAGTTGGTCGAATAAATCATCGATCATGGGTAATGGGTAATGATTCTTTATGGTGAGTTTATTCAGCTCCCGGTAATCGATACACATTCTAAAAGATCCGTCTTTCTTTTTAACAAATAAGATAGGAGCTCCCCAGGGTGAAGTACTTGGTCGGATAAAACCTCGGTCTGCTAATTCTTGTAGTTGGTCTGATAGTTCCTGCATTTCTGAAGGAGCTAATCTGTAAAGTGCTCGGGCTACTGGTGCCACTCCTGGCATTAAATCGATTTGAAATTCTACTTGGCGAACTGGAGGAAGGCCGGGTAGGTCTTCAGGAAAAACTTCCAGAAATTCTTTGACTACTGGTATATCTTTTAGTCGTCTTTCGTCTGACTTTTTCTCCATTACTGGGGCTATGAAAACTTGATATCCCCTGGATATATACCTTTTGGTTTTTATACAGGATATGAGGTTTAGTCGAGTTTTACTTCGATCACCTCGGATGATTAAAGTTTTACCGTTGATGGGGATGTGGACGACTTTCTCATCACAGATAATTCTAGCATGATACTTGGATAACCAATCCATACCAATGACGACGTCGAAACTACCGAGTTTAATCGGCATAAGGTCAATTTCGAAGGGTTGGTTTAACAAAATCAGGGTGCAACCCTGGATAACGGTATTAGTGCCTACTAGGTTTCCATTGGCCATTTCAATATCATAAGTGGTATCTAGTGTAATTGGTGGGATATTAAGCATAGAAGCAAGAGATATGGATACAAAACTTTTATCGGCTCCTGAATCAAATAAGACTCTAGCTAGATGTTGGTTTAGAAAGAACGTACCCGTGACTACGTCCAGGTCTTGGTGAGCGTTCTTTTCTCTCAGCAAGTATGCTTTTCTGTGGGCATTGTTGTTTGCTCTTGAGCACTGACTTTTGTGGTGCCCTTTCTCTCCGTAGGCATGACAAGTTACGAATACTGGTTGTAGGTTGCTTCTAGTGGTTGGCCCTTTGTTTCTGCAGTTCCTGGTCAGTTGACCTACCTTGTTGCAAGTCTGACACTTGACAGTGCAAGGTCTTATGTGATGCAGGGTGCATTTCTTACACAGGGGAAGGCTTCCAGTATACCTACTATTTTCAGTTGGGGTAACAACATAAGCCCTGACAGTTTCTTGCCTTCTATTCTGTTGTTGTTGGTGATCATTGTTACGGTTGCTATTGTTGTTACGGTTATTCTGGTAGTTGTTATTGTTGGTGAAGGTTCTTCTATCATCAAATTTTTGTTTGTGATCATTGGTTCCTTGCACAGAATTGTGCTTTATTACCTCATCCATTAACCTTTGGGTTATGGTAATGGCTTCCTCCAAAGTTTGAGGCTTTGAAGCGGTAACGTTTCCTTCAATACTTCTAGGTAATCCCCGGATGAAAACTTCCATGAGTTTCTCAGAATTTGGCACCATAGTTGGGCATAAAACTACCAAATCCTGGAATCTTCTTACGTAAGTCTTGAGATCATTTCCTTTTACAGTCAGATTGTAAAATTCATCTTCCATTTCCTTGACCTCGATTCGGGGACAATACTTCTTTATTAAGAGCTTTTTCAATTTAGACCAGGTGATCTTGTAGGATTTCTATTCCAATAGGCTAGGCAAATGAATTCCACCAGGACAAAGCTTCTTCGGTTAGAGTACCAGTAGAAAATTTTACTTTGTAGGCCTCAATACAGTTACTGCAGAGAAATACCGATTCAGTTCGTTTAAACCAGCAGATGAGACCAACAGCCCTTTCCGTACCTTTAAAATTGAAAGTTTGGCAACTCATAAACTCTTTGTAGCTACATTTTCTTGCTACATGAGTTTCTCTTTGTCTGTGGTTCCTATTGGTATTTTCAGCATTTGCCATGGTAGCAGCTTGTGCTTCCAGAGCTGTAGAAACACTATCAGCAACTAGTTTCCCGATGGCAGTCTGAGACATGGTTGGTACTGCAGATGTTGATGCCCTCTTAGGAGCCATTCTATTAACATTTACAAGACAACAAAAAATAAGAATATATCATTGTATGGATTCTTAATTGGTACAAGTTTTAACAAAGAAATACACATTCTTTGATATTACATTGTAGGATATAACAGAATTTTTTTTAGAATCGACACTCTAACAAGCATCTAACTCATTAGGTTTCTTAGGGACTGGTTCACTTTCTAGTGGTTTCATATCGCAACCACTTAGATAACTTATCAAAGGCTAGTCTAGTGGTGGTGTAGGTGAAATCGTATGCTCAATATCTTGATCATTTATCATATCCATGATATCTGGGTACAAAGGTTTGAGAAAACCTGGTGGTAAGAGAGCCATGTTAATCCCATATAAAGATATGAGTTATCACACTACAGAATATAGGATAGACAACCACGATATACATAAATTGGTATCATAAAACAGAAAGTTTGATATTTTTAACAAATAATACATATTTTTAGGTTTCCAAAATGATAAGAATCGTAAATTTTCAATTAATAACGAACGAGTTATGAATTTCGCGAGTTTACGACAATTAATACTTTTATAAAACTATTTTTATAAAAGTTACTGTTCATGACAGAAATATTTGTTTTTGTAAACCTCATAAATAAATAGAACTTCCAAATACGATAACGTGCTTGAAAGAATCACTAAAAACAGAGCTATAACGAATAAAATATGACGTTTACGGGTTTTACGGTAATTAAAACTATAAAAATAACTTTATAACTGGTGTGAACAGTAAAAAGTACTGTTTATCAGGGGACTAAAAATATGAAAATGTCAAATTATGATAACTCGTCCTAATACGAAAGCGTGGGCATAAGAAACGTCAAAATCGGGCTTAAAACGAGAAAGTTAAACGTTTTTACCTATTAAACACAATTTTACCAAAACAATTAGATGGTGATGTTGCTACGTAGAATTGTATATGGTAGATTTTAATCATGATGCTTAGCACTTATACGACCTTAAATTAAATAGGTTGCATCTGACGATTTGTGTGACGCATTATTTGTGATATACCTGATATTCGCCCATTCAAGGTGAGTTCATAGCCCCACGTTTTAAATGCTTTTGTTTTATAAGTTTTTGGGGTGAGAAACATGAAATGTTTTACAACTGGACACAAGTGGATACTTTTACATTAT